>JABUQX010147114.1:5000-10000 GCA_015478945.1 Trachelipus rathkii
ATCAGTAAATCAATAGAGGTGTGACCTAACACCAAGGGGGGATTAGTATGCTTTTGTTTTACTGCTTTACTGCTTTAACTCATATGTTTTACTGCTTTAACTCATGTTTTACTGCTTTAACACATGTTTTACTGCTTTAACTCATATGTTTTACTGCTTTAACTCATATATTTATTAACATTACATACCTTAAAGCAGTAAATCAGTAAATCAATAGAGGTGTTACCTAGCAACAAGGGGATTAGTATGCTTTTGTTTTACTGCTTTACTGCTTTAACTCGTGTTTTACTGCTTTAACTCCTATGTTTTACTGCTTTAACTCATATATTTATTAACATTATGTTTTAATACTTTTTATTTTATTATTTTTATTATTATTATTTTATTTTTATTATTTTTATTATTTTTATTATTATTTTATTTTTATTATTATTATTATTATTTTATTTTTTTTATTATTATACTTAGTGTTATTTACTTCATACCTATTGTTATTATTATTTAACACACACACACACACACACACATACACACACACACACACACACACACACACACACACACACACACACACACACACACACACACACGCCCTGTTTAAACATATCAAATAAGTTCTTTTGTATGAACATAACGTATAATTTATTAAAACATTTTTATGTTTTAATTAAATACGTACATTTATATTACTCATTCAATTATAACTAAAATTATTTCAAAGTTTCTTAAAACTTCTATAATAAATCAATCATTATCTTTGAACAAAGAGTTTATTATTAAATGTTAATACTTTCTGTTTATAACTATCAAGTTTTAAAATAATTTTTACTAAAATTTTATGAAATTTTATTAAAACATATTTTACGTACCTTAAAGCAATAAATCAGTAAATCAGTAAGGCAAGCCCCTAGCACCCCTCTACACCAAGCTATGCCACGTTTTGTTCTATTGACTTACTGCTTTACATCATCTTTAGCCATGTAATAAGTATAAAAATAACAAAATAAGTTCTTCTCTGCTAACATAACATGTATTTTATTAAAATCATTCTAGGTTTTATTTAAAAATAACAATTATTCACTTACATTTATATTTTTCGCTCAATGTTAACTAAAAATATTTCAAAGTTTTTTTTAAATAATTCGGATTTTCTTTATTATTATTATTAGTATCTATGTACATTGACAATCCATCACGAGAAAACACAACAACCCGCACTCCTTACAGATACGAAACTGACCTCTCTCTGTAAAATGTGTTGAAAAATAACTACTTTAGGCCTAAATTTAGGATAAGCCTTTTGTCCGGCGATTTAGGCCTAATTCCCGGTCAAAATATATTTCAAACTGACCTTTTTCTGTAAAATGTGGTGCAATAACTACGTTAGGCCTAAATTTAGGCCTAAATTTAGGATAAACCTTTTTTGTATCCCAGGCTGATTTAAGCCTAATACCAGGTCAAAAGGTAATTCCAGTATAGACAAGAATCATTGTTATTATTATTTTTATAAATATATTTCAAACTGAAACATGCTGGTTCGGTAAGATCCTTTAAGCAGGTAAGAAGGAAATGTTTTCCTTACTTGTGATTGGACGGAGTAATCCTTATCTCTATATGACCTCGTATGTGATTGGTCGAGAATTATTTTATCGTCTTTTTGGTTTTAAGGTATGTAAAAACATGTTTTTTCATATCCTGAACCTTACCTGGGATTGGATGAAAATTAACTTTGTTCTTTAAACTTGTATTTGAGCAGGTGTGTTTTATTATCTTTTAGACCCAAACTCATTTTAAAATCATAGTCATTTTAGCTGTTAAGCGGTGCACAAGTTATCTGATTTGTATTAAAAGTGTTTTATTTTTACTAAGTGTATATCATATTTATAATAAATACTTACATTGAGGAATAATTATTAATTTCACTAGAATAGATAATAATTAATTCACTAGATTTATAGTAGATCACGTGAAGCAAAACGCAAGAGCGCCCGCAAGCGCGACCCGGTGCGGAACAGCCGCATGAACCCGCCGGCGTAATATTACTACGCGGTCGCGAAAATATGGGACGTTGTATTTCAAAGTGGTAGGGCATACATCCTAGAGGATGATATCTTTTGGACACCATCCCATTCAGTATGTATAATATTAGTTTGTGTACTGTATCAAGGCATATTTACGAATATTATAACATATGTTCAAGCGCATTAGTTTATTTAAAATCCTGGTATATCAGTGTTTATTAAAAACCAAGTGAGATATTCTTGATGGTTACCGAATGCATACAACAGCTGATATAGAGGAGGTTATGAACTTGCATACTTCGATGTAATTTTGAAGTATAATAACATGATACCAATACTGGAAGTCCATACATAGAAATTACGGTTTGTACAAGGAGGAGAAGTTTATTATGCATGTACACGCATTGTATATTTAACTAATATAGTAATATAGTAATAATATTTTAGAATAAACAACTTTTTCATAACTTATACATAGAGAAGATTAAAACCGTAAAGACATACCTTGAAAAGGGAGGGTATGGGACAACTTCTATACATTAACTCTACGTCCTATGTAGGTGTAGCTTTAAGGCATATAAAACTTGTTTTATATGCCTTGAAGTAATAAGATCTTAAAGGCATACCACAAAGAGGAACATGGCCAGCGTCACATCCAGACTATTTGTTCTATTTCCCTCAAGGAATTATAACTTTAGGATAAATAAAACAAACTGTTTTTCTACAAAACAAAATGTTCTTTTCAAAACTAAATGTTTTTCAAGAAACTTCACCAGTGAAATGGTATTTTCTATAAATAAAATTAAAAATATGGACGACTCATAATATAGGAAACGGTATATTTGAAAATACAAAAAATGATGTAATGAAAGTTTACAACGTCATATCATAAAGAAAATATTTTCGCGACCGCGTAGTAATATTCAACCGGCTGTTCCGCACCGGGTCGCGCTTGCGGGCGCTCTTGCGTTTTGCTTCACGTGATCTACTATAAATCTAGTGAATTAATTATTATCTATTCTAGTGAAATTAATAATTATTCCTCAATGTAAGTATTTATTATAAATATGATATACACTTAGTAAAAATAAAACACTTTTAATACAAATCAGATAACTTGTGCACCACTTAACAGCTAAAATGACTATGATTTTAAAATGAGTTTGGGTCTAAAAGATAATAAAACACACCTGCTCAAATACAAGTTTAAAGAACAAAGTTAATTTTCATCCAATCACAGGTAAGGTTCAGGATATGAAAAAACATGTTTTTACATACCTTAAAACCAAAAGACGATAAAATAATTCTCGACCAATCACATACGAGGTCATATAGAGATAAGGATTACTCCGACCAATCACAAGTAAGGAAAACATTTCCTTCTTACCTGCTTAAAGGATCTTACCGATCCAGCATGTTTCAGTTTGAAATATATTTATAAAATAATAATAACATTGATTCTCGATTCTTGTCTATAC
This sequence comes from Trachelipus rathkii, assembly GCA_015478945.1. NCBI lineage: Eukaryota > Metazoa > Arthropoda > Malacostraca > Isopoda > Trachelipodidae > Trachelipus > Trachelipus rathkii. The sequence continues at coordinate 8,500 of JABUQX010147114.1, forward strand.
TGGAATTACCTTTTGACCTGGTATTAGGCTTAAATCAGCCTGGGATACAAAAAGGTTTATCCTAAATTTAGGCCTAAATTTAGGCCTAACGTAGTTATTGCACCACATTTTACAGAAAAAGGTCAGTTTGAAATATTTTGACCGGGAATTAGGCCTAAATCGCCCCGGGGTACAAAAAGGATTATCCTAAATTTAGGCCTAAAGTAGTTATTTCAACACATTTTACAGAGAGAGGTCAGTTTTGTATCTGTAAGGAGTGCGGGTTGTTGTGTTTTCTCGTGATGGATTGTCAATGTACATAGATAATAATAATAATAATAAAGAAAATCCAAATTATTTAAAAAACTTTGAAATATTTTTAGTTAACATTGAATGAATAATATAAATGTAAGTGAATAATTGTTATTTTAAATAAAAGCCTAGAATGATTTTAATAAAATACATGTTATGTTAGCAGAGAAGAACTTATTTTGTTATTTTATACTTATTACATGGCTAAAGATGATGTAAAGCAGTAAGTCAATAGAACAAAACGTGGCATAGCTTGGTGTAGAGGGGTGCTAGGGGCTTGCCTTACTGATTTACTGATTTATTGCTTTAAGGTACGTAAAACATATGTTTTTAATAAAATTTCATAAAATTTTAGTAAAAATTATTTTAAAACTTGATAGTTATAAACAGAAAGTATTAACATTTAATAATAAACTCTTTGTTCAAAGATAATGATTGATTTATTATAGAAGTTTTAAGAAACTTTGAAATAATTTTAGTTATAATTGAATGAGTAATATAAATGTACGTGTTTAATTAAAACATAAAATGTTTTAATAAATTATACGTTATGTTCATACAAAAGAACTTATTTGATATGTTTAAACAGGATGCGTGTGTGTGTGTGTGTGTGTGTGTGTGTGTGTGTAAGTGTGTGTGTGTGTGTGTGTGTGTGTGTGTGTGTGTGTGTGTGTGTGTGTGTGTGTGTGTGTGTGTGTGTTCTAAATAATAATAACAATAGGTATGAAGTAAATAACACTAAGTATAATAATAAAAATAAAAATAAAATAATAATAATAATAAAAATAAAAATAAAATAATAAAAATAAAATAAAAAAATAAAAATAAAAATAAAATAATAATAATAAAAATAATAAAATAAAAAGTATTAAAACATAATGTTAATAAATATATGAGTTAAAGCAGTAAAGCATATGAGTTAAAGCAGTAAAACATGAGTTAAAGCAGTAAAGCAGTAAAACAAAAGCATACTAATCCCCTTGTTGCTAAGTAACACCTCTATTGATTTACTGATTTACTGCTTTAAGGTATGTAATGTTAATAAATATATGAGTTAAAGCAGTAAAACATATGAGTTAAAGCAGTAAAACATGTGTTAAAGCAGTAAAACATGAGTTAAAGCAGTAAAACATATGAGTTAAAGCAGTAAAGCAGTAAAACAAAAGCATACTAATCCCTTAGGTGTTAGGTAACACCTCTATTGATTTAC
>JABUQX010147115.1:0-2500 GCA_015478945.1 Trachelipus rathkii
TATATATATATATATATATATATATATATATATATATATATATATATATATATAGTATATATATATATATATATATTTATATATATATATATATATATATTATATATATATATATATATATAGTTATATATATATATATATATATATATATATATATATATATATATATATATGCCCGAAATTTTTGACATATATTAATGTTATGCTCTTTGATTACAAACTCTTGGGCATGGCATAGCGATGAGAACAAATGCAGATGGGTCTTTATGTGTGTCCCCTCCGACCCCCAGCTCGTGTATGTGCATTTGTTATGCATTCGTGCATTAGCATTTGTCACATACATTATCTTTCAACCTTCTTTCTTTCCCCTCATTTTTCATAAATTTTCCGTCTTTTCAATCCACCTTCTTTATCACAGTTTCTAACTTTTTTTTTTTTTTTTAATACCCACCCATTAGTCCCTTTTAGTTATTTATATAAGGTTGCCTCCCTTTTTCTCATCACAGCCCCATCGGACTATCCGGTGCCTCTTCCCTCATGGGTTTTCAGTTCACCCCCACACTTCCTCCCCGTGGATGAGGGTGCAGTTGAAAACCCGGTCATTTTAGCTCACTTCTGACTGGGCCGAAAATTGTAGGGAACCTGAACCTGTGCTAACCACTATAGGAGGCTGTTCTACACTTTGGTGTATAATCTCGGGCTTTACATGAAGGTATAAGGTGCCGTGTGGTACATGGGTGGGTAACCGACGTAGAGTTCTGGGAGGATCTTCCGAGGTCACATCCACAGCCCACCATACGGGGTGGGGTCCGGGTGGTTGTGTGGGTCTCTGGACTGCGACCTGTTGTGGAGTGTGGAGAGAAGGATTACCCTTCTTTATGAAATATACATCTTTCCAGCCCATCCCGTTATTTACGTTTATGTCTCATTTGCTTTATTGTTACACTGCTCATTCATGGAGACGAAGTTTGTGGTTAAATTTTTTATGGAAAAGTTATTACAAGAAAAAACGTGTTTAAACCAAGGTGAGCCAAACAACATCAACAACAATTACCATCTGTCAGGTTCCCAGTCTGACCCTACCGCGGTCCCTACTACTTCTAGACCAGGTACCCATGCTTTACTTCCTTCTCCTACACCTGAAGGTCCTTTGCATAATTTCAGCGATTCGTTGACTAGCAAACCCCAAACACCCCATGTGCCCCAACGGTTTAGGTATTCCCGCAAAAGGTGCCCCCGTCATAGTCGTTCTCATTCGTTTACTCCATATGCTGCACCCCTCCAGGAATGCTAGCAGACACATCATTTCCGATATATCACATATTGCTATCCACTACCTCCAAAGCTCTTACTGAGCACAGAACCATTTTCTCAGCGATGCACTTGAAAAGGTTTTAGGAGTTGAAGACCCTTCAATCACATTAATGAGAAATGGGTTCATTCTCGTACAAGCTGCTAACCAAAATCAAAGTTCCATTCTGTCATCCTTAACGTCTCTCGCAAACATTCCTTATTTCTACTCCTGATGAAATAAGAAACACATCTAAAGGCACTATTTTTTTGTTATGAACAGAAAACGAAGATTCAGATGTTATGAGAAATCTCCAGCAGAAAAGATTTTCCGTTACAAACATTTATAGATTTCCCCCTCGTGGGACTCGCCTGACAAACCAAATCCTCGTTTGTTGCTGACCTTTAATACCCTTCATCCACCTACAAAGGTGAAAATAGGGTTCACAAGTCACAGTGTTCGCACGTTTATCCCTCGACCCAGACGTTGCTTCAAATGTCAACGGTTTGGTCATCCCCGAAAATACTGTAGGGGACCGGATGACATATGCCCAATCTGCGGAGAAAATACCCCTAACTGTAGAAACTGTGGAGGACCCCACAGTGCTTCTTCCTTCAAATGCCCGTCTTACCTGTTTGAACAGGAGGTTTTGGAGTTATGTACCATACAAAAATTAGGAAGGAGAGATGCTATGCGCCAGCTCAAAGAAAAATATCAGACAAATCAAAGTCAATCTTACGCCACAATTACAGCTGCCAAAACGGCTCCTCGTGTTAATCCGCCAACACAACCCCATCCTACCAGAACTCCTCTTCTAAATTCCAGTGAAACTCAGGCAGTTACTGCAACCTGTCTGCCTGTATTGCCCACACTGCCAACTCCTCAAATAGTATCAAAGCAGCCCTTGATTCAATCTCCCGTCCAAAAAGCCCTCAACAACCCTATCCCGAGTACTAGTTTTCTCTCAACAAACCATCAATGAAACTAAGCTGGTTCATCCAGTAAAAAATTTGGAAAATTTCCTGCCAAGACACACTGTCCCATACTACCAAATAGTTCAACAAACTTATGCAGAGGACGGTCTCTTGTCCCCACTCCGCCCCCAGTATTACTTCAAATCCTGGAAAAGATGTTTAAACACACAGAAAAGAATAGTCGTCAAGCTAAAGATCATTCGTTAAAATATGAGCATCCGAATTTTTAAACAAA
>JABUQX010147115.1:5000-17500 GCA_015478945.1 Trachelipus rathkii
GGTCAGTATTAGAATATTGCACAAGTTTGGACCTCTTATTTAAGAAAAGACCTAGTTATGCTGGAGAGAGTGTAACGTAATGCAACAAGGATGATTTCTGGCTTTGAGGTTAAGAGCTATGAGAAGAGGCTGAAGGAGTTAGGAATGTTATCTTTAGAATGGCGATTTCGCATAATGAGCATGATACAAGTCTATAAAATATTTACATGAATTGATAGTACTGAGACTAATAAATTCTTTATAGTAGACCACGGACAGGAGACTAGGGGGCACAATAAGAAAATTAGGAAGACGTGTAACCTTGATGTAAGAAAACATTCATTCTGTAATAGTGTTGTAAATTTTTGGAATGGTTTCCCGCAGGAGGTTGTTGAGTGTGACTCACTTGCAACATTTAAGAAAGGATTGGATTAGGTATCATATAGAATATTTTGACGTAGCCAAAGTGGAGGGTTTTTAGTTAGTTATTAAAGTAAATTGCATGTTGTAGCTACCAATATCAAAATAAACTTATTACAGCTTGTATTGTGGTTAGCATGAACCTTAGCTATAGTTTTTGCTTTTGGTAGTAGTTGACGTATATATTATATTGACCTTTGTTTAGGAAATTGACAGGCCTTAGGGTATGGTGTATGCTGTGTATGCTGCATGGGCATGTATTTGTTAAATATTTAGTTTACTGGAACAGTTTCAATAGCCCCATGTGGCTTCTAACTGATTCTTTGTTTCCTTATCTCTATCGGAGGTGATACTACGAACTTGGATATAAATAGTGACTTTCTGATTGGACAACGATATGATGGTGTAAAGGCAATGAAGAAATGTTTTAGAGGTGTTTAAACTGTCGAAAGTATCCAGTGACGTTCACATAAATGCGAAGTACAACGCATTAGAAACTTTATGGCACATCGAATGTAACTATATGCTATTTTAGATTGCCAAGGTCGACTGCTATTTTAACAGAAAAAAAAATAGAAAAGATTTTCCAAGAAACAAAATGGACAAAACTCTCACGAATGGGCGAAACAAGGTTGGTGGAAAATATCAATGGATTGTTACGATCCAATGAAATTTTTAAAGCATTGTTGAAGTTTAAAAGGACCTAGAATGGATCAAGATATTGAACCTTTTCAAAAACCAAGATCTATTCAAGCCTGTAAGCAAAAGCAAATTTGTTCCAAGTTTATTTATTTATGTCTTGAACTTTATTCTCGAACACTCTTCCATTCTCCATAATTAGTGACAGCAACTGCTCTTAATCATGTTGAAAATGTGATGTTTGTTTAAAAGGATTTTCAAGCAAACATCAATGAAACATTTTCAAACATTTTGGAAGTTGCAGCAGAACTTCTGCTTTCTGATAACAAAGAAATGATAATGCCTCTTGTGAGAATCAATTTAAAATGAATAGATAAAGGGCAATTACAATTTATTTTCCTGATGAGTTTTCAAACCAGTTAGAGAGCAAGTTCGCGAATCATAGATTCATACTTGCTAATCTTTGTAAAGTTACTCATTTCATCGATATCTATTCAAAATTTTGCTAATTTTGTAAATAAATTTGATATGTGCAGTCATATTTAAGTTGTTAAAGACTTTAGCACTTACCTCTCTCAAAATGTGAACTCCAAAAAAATATTTCTCTACTCTGAAAAGGCTCAAAACATATTTTCTCAATTTTACAGAAGAAAACTTAACATAACTGGCTTTAAAGAGTGTTCATCATAGCTTCACAATATAAAGGAAGGAAGTTATCAATTATTTTGTTGTTAAGAGATAAAAATTAATAATTATTTACGGTTTTCAAATTTCCTGCTTCGATATCACTGCTTTGAAACTCGATACTTATTTAAATCCATAGAAGGGTGGTTGGAACCCTGTTGGGGACACGACATTCTTCTGGGAATTGCTCCTGAGTTACGGGTAACCGACCAAAGTCAGGAACGCCGACATGGGCACAACATGCTGTTGCGACAAATTTGCAATAATAAGAGGAAGAAAAATTTCACTCGCGCCAGGACTCGAACCATCGACAACAGCGTCACCGTTAGACAATGTACTGGAGGCTCTACCACTATTGCGATCCGCCTCCTCAGAAAAAGGAGCATCTCGGAAGTTTTCAAATTTATTGCTTCGATATCACTGCTTTGAAACTCGATATTTATTCAAATCAATAGAAGGGTGGTTGGAATTCCTGCTGGGGCTAAACGGCATTCTTCAGGGATGTTCATGTGTTACAGGAGCAACCGACCAAAGTCAGGCCACACCGATATGGGCACAACATTCTTGTTGCGACAAATTTGCATTAATAAGACGAAGAAAAATTTCACTCGCGCCAGGACTCGAACCATCGACAACAGCGTCGCCGTTAGACAATGTACAGGAGGCTCTACCACTAGTCGATCTGCCACTCCAGAAAAAGAAGGTATCTCGGAACAGTTTTCAAGTCTCCTGCTTCGATATCACTGCTTTGAAACGGTACTTATTTAAATCCATAGAAGGGTGCTTTTGACCCCCTACTGGGGCTACACATCATTCTGCTAGTTTGCTCCCGTGTTACAGGAGCAACCAGCCAAAGTCAGGCCACGCAGACATGGGAACATCATTCTTGTTGCGATAAATTTGCAATAATAAGACGAAGCTTCACTCGCGACAACTTGAACCATCAACAACAGCGTCACCGTTAGACAATGTACAAGAGGTTCCACCACTAGTCCGATCCGACACCACAAAAAAATAAGGTATCTCTTTACAGTTTTCAAGTTTCCTGCTTCGATATCACTGCTTTGAAACTCGATACTTATTTAAATCCATAGAAGGGTAGTTGGAACCCCTGCTGCGGCATTCTTCTGGGGTGCTCCTGGGTTACAGGAGTAACCGACCAAAGTCAAGGAAAGCCGACATGGGCACAACATGATTGTTGCGACAAATTTGCAATAATAAGACGAAGAAAAATTTCACTCGCTCCAGGACTCAAACCATCGACAACAACGTCGCCGTTAGACAATGTACAGGAGGCTCTACCACTATTGCAATCCGCCACCCCAGAAAAAGAAGCATCTCGGAAGTTTTCAAATTTTCTGCTTCGATATCACTGCTTTGAAACTCGATATTTATTCAAATCCATAGAAGGATGGTTGGAACCCCTGCTGGGGCTAAACGGCATTCTTCAGGGGTGTTCATGTGTTACAGGAGCAACCGACCAAAGTCAGGCCACGCCGATATGGTCGCAACATTCTTGTTGCGACAAATTTGCATTAATAAGACGAAAAGAAAAATTTCACTCGCGCCGGGACTCGAACCGTGACAACAACGTCGCTGTTGAACAAGAGGTTAAACCACTAGTCAGATCCAACACCCCAGAAAAAGGTATTTCGGTACAGTTTTTAAGTTTCCTGCTTCGATTTCACTGCTTTGAAGCTCGATACTAATCAACAGAAGGATGGTTGGAACCCCCTTCTGGGGCTACACGGCATTTCTTTCAGTGGTGTCATGGTGTAGGACCAACCGACCAGGTCCAAGGAACGCCAACAGAGCGCACAACATGCTATAGACCAATTTTGCAAAAAAAATTCGCTCTCGCCAGGACTAGAACTATCGACAACAGCGTCGCCGTTAAGCAAACGCCACAAGAGGCTCTACACTGGTCGATCCGCCTCCCGAAATCTCGGGAAGTTTCGAATCGCCATAGCTGTATGCTGCTTTGGCGGCTCGACACCGCAATTCACAAGAAGGTGATTGGATTCTCTGCTGGGGTTTCACGGCATTCTTCTGGGGTGCTCATGGGTAACGACCAACGTCAAGGAACGCCGACATGCGCACAAAATGCTTGTTGCGACAAATTGGCGATAATTTCATATAGCAGGACTCGAACTATCGACAATAGCGTAGCTAGACAACGTAGAGGTGGCTCTACCACTAGTCCGATCCCTCTCCCTAGAAAAAAGCATCTCGGAAGTTTTCCAATCTCCTGCTTCGATATCACTGGCGATATCGATACTTATTTAAACCCACAGAAGGATGGTTGGAACCCCTGCTGGGCTACACGGCATTCTTCAGGGGTGTTCATGTGTTACATGAGCAACCGACCAAAGTCAATGCGCACAACTCTTGTTGCGACAAATTTTGCAATAATAAGACGAAAAAATTTCCCTCGCGCCGGGACTTGGACCGTCGACAGCAGCGTCGCCGTTGAACCATGTGCGGGCTCTACCACTAAGCGATGCGCCTCCCAAAAAAGAAGAACGCATCTCGGAAGATTTCAAATCTCGGTGCTTCCAGAATCACTGCTTTGAAACTCGCTACATATTTAAATCTACAGAAGGGTGGTTGGAACCCCCTCAGGGGCTACACGGCATTTTTCAGGTTGCTCATGGGTTACAGGAACTAGCCGACCAAAGTCGGATGCCGACATGCGCACAACATGCTCGTTGCGAGAAATTTGCAATAATAAGACGAAAAAATTTTCACTCGCGCAAGGACACGAACCATTGACAAAAGCGTCGCCGTTAGACAATGTACAGGAGGCTTTACTACTAGTCCAATCCGCCTCTCCAAAAAAGAAGACATCTCGGAACAGTTTTCAAGTCACCTGCTTCGACATCACTAAAACGAAACCATTGCTATTTAAGAAATCAATAGAGGTTGCTTGAGGCTTCTTCTTTATATATATATATATATATATATATATATATATATATATATATATATATATATATATATATATATATATATATATATATATATATATATATATATATATATATATATATATATAATATATATATATATATATATATATATATGATAATAATGATTTTTTTTTTTGCCCATCTAAAAATGAAAAGTTTTCAAATGTTTATTTATTTGTGTTTTCTAGCATTTCATTTTTTCTTACATATATATAAAAAAATCATTAAAAAAAAACAGAATAATTTATTTTCTTCAAAATTCGGTACCAAGCTAACATATAAAAGTGTAAACAAACGGACGTTTAAATTAAATGTTTTGGTAGAACGTAAGGTGGTGTCAGCAATGGTTGACTATTCTCTGTTCAAAGAAATTTTGAAAGAACTTGCACAGGGTAAAAAAAAATTTTTAATAACAAAAAATTCAAATAAGGTTTCTAACTAAAATTTATTACCACACTAAATTGGAGTATTTTAGTGCAAAAAAAAATTAAAATATCTTGAAAATTAAAGATTTTATGGCAGTTTTTGTAGAAATATTAAAAAAAAATCCTCTCTTCACCTAAAACTGTTCAAAAAACTAGTTTTTGTTTTGTTTTCATAAAATTAAAGATATCATAGTTCGTTCATAAAAAAAAACATTTTACTTTTATCGGTTTGGAATAGTTGAGATTTTGCTATGGTCTCCCCATAAATCACAAAAATAACAACAAAAATAATAAAAAAAAATAAAAAAAAAAGATCAAATAAATCAATAAAATAAAAACATCATGATTTTATTTATAAAAATCAAGTAAAAAAATCGGTTGATTTTTCATTTGTTTTTGAAATGCAAATTTATTTATTTCCCTTTAATGAAATTAATATATATATATATATATAATAACTTATATATATATATATATATATATATATATATATATATATATATATATATATATATATATATATAATATATATATATATATATATATATATATATATATATATATATATATATATATATATATATATATATATATGCTACTATATATACAAGCTGTAATATTTTTTTAACAAATATATAGATATATTTATTTATAGATACTAACATAGATCTCTAAATTTACTATATATTTCATATATATATATATATATATATATATATATATATATATATATATATATATCTTTATAATATATATATATATATATATATATTAATTAATGGACGGATATTGGTGACTGTTTTGTTGGATGCGGATCTTAAGAGGGATGAGGATGCGGATGCGGATCTCAAAGTAGATGAGGATGCGGATGTGGATGTTTACTCTTTGAAGTTTGAATAAAAAGTATATAACATATAAATAATATATATATATATATATATATATATATATATATATATGATAATAACAATAACTATATATATATACTATATATATATATGTATAACAACTGCTACAATATAAGTGATGGACATGACATGACATGATTATATATATATATATATATATATATATATATATATATATATATATATAACATATATATATATATATATATATATATATATATATATATATATATATATATTATTATACTCATCTCCACATAACTACTGGGTGGTGTCAGTTGCAGATCAGAATGTACTGTTGGCTTAATTACTATGTTCAGGTTCTTCAGTTAGTACAATATGACCGAACTTTCCATAGACTATTACTTCTCCAAGTAATCCCTGTCTCGCGTTAATCTGTTTCTTCATCCATACTAATCCCTTTGCTATTAATAGCTCGCTACCCCATCAACCCACCTCCATTTTAGTTTGCCCCACCTCCAATTGAATGTTACTTAGGTATAAAAACATTCTTGGTCAATTTCTTATCATTCATTTTCAGCACGTGTCGATAGCATCTTATCCCCCTTGATTTGCCCCTTTCATCAGGGCATCTCTCTATCAGCACATATCCTATCCTTACATTTCCAATTCTATCTACTCTCTTTATTCCACAAATATCACGTAAACCTTTCTTCTAAAACCTCAACTCTCTTTTTAGTGTTTAATGCCCACGTCTCATATCCATACAGAGCATTGGAACAAATATACTATATTTTAGTTTCATGTTAAATTTCCATTTTTTTAAACTGTTTTCCAGAAGAATGTACTTGTAATACCCTCTGCGACCGTGTTGGAAAAGTAATATAACATGCTCAGCCCCAATATCCATTCTAAGTATCTAAAAACTGTTTGTCTCTGCTAGGCTTTCCCCATTCACCGTTATGATATCCAACGTCTTCTTTTGGTTTTAAACTATATTCATCACTTCACCTTTGGATTAGTTTTAATCATTAATTCCTAGGCACACTCGCTTAAACTCAAGCACCAAATAACGCAATTTTCTTTTGATTCGCCACTCAGATCAGAATCGGCAAAAAGTTAGACGCTTATCTCCCAATTACTTTCATTCAGATTCATATCAACTCCTTTCCATCCTTAACTATACTATCTATAAAGATATTAAATATTCATTGATACAAACAACCTTGTCTCAGATCTACTTTAAACCACTTGCCTTCTCTCCTCTTAATTCTAACATGCTTTACTGTTCCTAAAAAATGCTTTAATCGCCTTTAATAGCAAACCTTTAATTCCATAACTCTCTATATTCTCTAACTTCCTTTCTTTTACACTATCATGTTGCTTTATCCAAATCAAAATATGCAAAAACCATCTTTCTTCTTTTCTAAGAATTTCTCTGCCAGCATTCTAGGTTAATACCTGATCCACACATCCTCGACCATCCCTAAAACCACATTGTTCCTCTCAATCTGTTTATCTGTGATAGCTTTTTCTATTATAATTCGTCATATATTTTACCTACAACACTCAACTTATTCCTCTACAATTAGAACACTCCTTTTTTGTCCTCTCACCCTTATAATTGGTACAAGACAGGAATCTTGCCAATCTTGTGGTACCTCACACTGATCCAGCAAGCATTGAATAATCTCATCAGCCACTCCACAACATGTCCTCCCTTTTTCAACATTTCTACTTGTACAGCATCTAATCCAGAAGATTTTCCTCCTTTTGACTTCTTCAAAGCATTCACTATTTCATCCTTTGCAATATGCCCTACATGAATTTCTTAACTCTTCCATCGTGATATTTGTCTTCTTTCTTCCTTCTCATCTACTCTTCCAGCTTTAGTGGTTTGTAAATGTTCTTTCCATCTCTCCTCCACTTCTCTGTCATCCTGACTCATCCAAAGCCTTTACTCCAGTTATGACGTCTTCTCTTATTTCGAACTTTGTTAATCTCCTTCCAAAAATAGTTTACTCTTCTCCTGATAGTTAGCAACAATCTTTCCACTCCACCGTTCGTCTGCCCTTCTCTTCGCAGCTTTCACTTTCATTTTAACTTGATGATTTAATTTCTCCTTTGTAACCCTTCACTGCAACTGTTCTTGGGAAGAAAACTAAATGACTAGGAGGGTTCCCAGCCTCTTGTAGCATATATATATATATATATATATATATATATATATATATATATATATATATATATATATATATATATATATAATTTTTTATTTTTCACAGTAATATATATACAGAAATCGAAATTCAAAATTACAATTATTCCCATAAAGCCCCATGATAAAGATGCCAAATAATATTTATTTTATATGCATTTAAAAATGTAGAAAACATCCTCCAACATCCTCATTTTTCAAGAGGATGCGGATGCGGATGCGAGGATGCGCCGCTAAGTGAGGATATTGAATGCGGATGTCAATTTAGGTGTGGATGTTCCGCAAATGCGGATAATCGTCCATCACTAATATATATATATATATATATATATATATATAATATATATAATAACAACCAACATGCCTGCCATATATCACTTACTGCAGATATCTATATATATCATCATCATCATCATCATCATCATCACCCACATTCTCTCCCCAAGACTGGAAACAGAAAAGTAGTAGAAGAATATGACGAAAGTCGAAAAGAAATCCCAGCCTTACTGCCCCTTTTATACATGTTAGTAAGAACTCGTCGCAGTCAGAAAATCTACCCTAGAGCTTCACGGAACCGAGACGGACCCTCACTATGGCATATCGCCAATGCGGGGTTCATCTCTTGGCCCAGGTGGGCCACAACCATATTCACTCACAAAACTCCGCCATTCATTCATATTATGCACCTTTCTTTTCGCCTCTGCCAAACTCACATTCTCTCCTCCAGGTATTCCTTTACTGACTCAATCTACCTTTTCCTCGGTTTCTCAGCCGGTCGATTCCCAGGACACTAACCACTATACATCCGCTTATCCAACCGACTATCATTCATCCTTTCCGCATGACCAAATCATCTCAATGTACTTTCATTTATTCTCTCATTTCCTCCTTTCTTCACACCATACAACTCTCTAATACGTTCATTCTTCATTTTATCAATTATTCTCACACTTAACACCCCTAAGACTGTCCATCTGAACACATTGTTCTTTAGATCTATACCTCTTATTCCAGACCATAATCTCACTACTATACATTGACACTGGTAACAACATGACCTTTATATATATATATATATATATATATATATATATATATATATATATATATATATATATATATATATATATATATATATATATATTATATATATTTTTCATATATAAAAATTTTTCAGAGGTTTAGTCGGGTCGGGTCGGTAATTTTCTAAAAGGGTGGAGTCGAGTCGGTATTTTCAAGAGGTCGGAGTCGTCGGTAATTTTCAAAGGGTGGAGTCGGAGTCAGGAAAATTTTGAACGACTCCACAACCTGTCAGAAGGACCTCGCATTAATCTACTCAGAGATAAAAGCAATGGCTTCCAATAGGTGGACTCAAACAATCACAGCTATTTAACAACCACCAACTAATAGGTCTGCAAAGATAATTCTATTTCTTCTGAGGTCTTCCATACAACTCTTCTCCAAATTTTGTATGTGCTTTCCCTAAGGGATTCTATACCCTAGCAGATAAAATGGAAAATAGCTCCCAAATGGGCTTGATGTGATGACCCCTTCTCTTTCCAATGCTTCCTGCACTTCCGAGAAAGGTGAATGGAAAACTGTCCAACGTAAGCGTCAAACGCTCTAAACGTTCTGGGTCTGTTGGAGGCATGAAGAACCCAGAGGTCCCCATTCTTCAATCAAACTGTCTAATCTCCCAAAATTACTCGCATGATGAATTACTAGCAAAATCTCCAGTATCAGACGTTGCCAACGAATCCTATATTGGAAACCAATATCGCAACCACAACACATTCTCAAAAGACAATACCCTTCCGGTGATACCTTCATTCCCCATTTCCATGAAACATTTCTATATCAATCCCCACATTTCTGAATCTGCGCTTAGCGAATGCTGATACCGCTCTTATTAATAAGCTTATGAGCATTATAGGTTCTTCTTCTATTGATCAAAGAAACCACATAATAAGTTTGGATAGTTGATCTCCAACTTATCTCGCGTTCATGATGAAGCCCCTTCACCATACATCTGAAAACTCCTTCCCAAAAGAGGTCATACAACCTAAACCTCTGTTGTATGACTACTCTTTACCTCAGGATATGTTGCCCCTACTCGCCGAGATCCACGTTTCAACGTTTCCCCTCCATCCGAACCCACCTCAATACTACCCCTAGTCACATAGAGACATTGATGCTCTAAGATCATATCATAATATTTATAACAACTCATCATGGCCACTTTCCTTCAATAAATTGTCCTTGGCTACCACTCATTTCAGAACGTTCCAGCTAACAGCATATGTACCAAAGTGTATATGCTTACAAGAACTTCGACTATGTCATCGTGACTTCTTACATCTGAATATATCACCGTTAACCTCTGTACAAAGGGTGACAATGATAGGGGAGGTGAGGAATACTCAATCAGAAATCTGTCCCCTATTCTTTAGTCCTCTCCAAACCAAACTTCGCGCAGTAGCAACTTTTAATTCGCGATCACCGACCTTACTATGCTCAATCTACATGGCTTCGAGCAGTGAATTTACTAAGGTCAACTTAGCTGTTCTTTTTAAACAGCTTTCTACTCCAGTTGTTATACTAGGAGACTTCAACCTCCGCCACCCCTTCGCCTAAGTCCAAGATCCTAATAGATCTCCTAACCCTCTTTTCCTGGGATGCTTAATACAGGTTCCCTACATATACACACACTTCTTCTTGTAGTGATATTTCCTTTTGCTCCCATTCCCTTATGGGTCGCTTTGCCTGGTACCTTTATTATTTATTCGGCAGTGATCATTATCCAATAGCTTTAAATGAGCTTGTACCAAGCCCAATGCAAAAACCTAACTCCAGCTGGTGTTATGATCGAGCGTAGTGGGTTTCTTTTTAGCAGGCCACAACTATCCCTCCTTTTCCCTTCAATAACCGGTTTCCGACTGTTGATGATGCCTTTCGCTTCTTCCAGCAAGTCGTCATCTCGGCAGCGAAAGCTTGCATTCCGCAATCTTCCTCAGGCAGGCGGTCGGCAACCCTTTGGTGGTCCTAAGATTGCGCACAAGCCAACCGAGAGAAGAAGAAACTCTACTACAAAACTACCCGTACCACGCCAAACATGATTATTTTTAAAGCAGCCTCAGCGAGATCTCGGCAAATTAATTGCCAAACACGTTAACAAAATTTTCGAACTTACATATCGACTGTTAACTCGACAACTCCCTTTCCTTTAGTGTGGAAAGCTACACAGAAAATATCTCGTCGCTCCAACAACACCTCACCCACTGTCCTCCGTTATGGGCCTGATATAACTGACACAACCTCCGCTCCAGCTGCTGTAGTGGATGCGTTAGGTTATAGTTTTGCTAGCCACTAGAGTTCTTTCCGTTACATTGAAGCCTTTCAAAAACTGAGAACTAACACAACACTGTCAGACTTTTCAACAGCGAAAGAGGAAAATCATACCTACAACCGTCTTTTTACCCTTGCAGAGTATCAAACTGCATTGGCGAATAGCAAAGACGGTGCTCATGGTTCAGACATGATTTCATACATCATGCTCCGTCATATCCAGCCCTCGGCATCAAAATTTTTACTGGATCTATATAACAGAATCTAGATCGAATCTTCTTTTCCATCTATTTGGAATTACAGCTTTGTAATTCCTATTCCAAACCTGGCAAAGATCCGAAGTTGGCGGACAACCAAAGACCAATTTCGCTGACCTGTCATTCCTGTAAATTAATGGAGAAAATGGTTTCTGGCCGCTTTCTCCCTGTTCTGGAGAGCCGCAAAGCTTTTTCAAATTCCAGTTAGGTTTCCATAAAAATCGTTCGACTGCGGACCCCTTGGTAAAACTAGAACATGACATCCGAGAAATCTTCTCAACTGGTGGAATGATTCTTGGTGTCATTTATTGACCTTGAAAAGATTACGGCACAATGTGGAGAAACTCGGTTCTCCTTAAACTCCATTGTTCGGTTTCCGCGGACAACTTCCTCTTTTCATCAAATGCCTTCTGTCAAACAGATCTATCTAGGGTCGGTGCTTTTCTATTCTGTCACGCCACTTCACTCTGGATGAAGGCGTTCCGCAGGGTTGTGTTCTAAGTGTACTTCTATTTGCTCTCGGATTTAATGATATTGCTACTTCTATCCCAGCGACTGTCAATTTTTCTCTCTATGTCGATGACCTTGCGTTATATACAGCCGGTGCCAAGGCTGCCTTTTCTCGAACGGCAACTATTTAGCTATTGAATATATCACAATGGAATTTATATGGCTTCCATTTTCTCCACAAAACC
>JABUQX010147116.1:0-15000 GCA_015478945.1 Trachelipus rathkii
TATTATCATTATCATTATGCAATTTTTGTACAAACATAAACAGGTTTTTTCGTTTCTACTTCTTCAATAATAATAATAATAATAATAATAATAATAATGATAATAATAATAATAATAATAATAATAATAATAATAATAATAATAATAATAATAATAATAATAATAATAATAATAATAATAATAAGGATAAGTTAATAATTCAATAAATGAAGCAGAATAATTTAAAAAACTATAGCTAAACTAAATTCATTGAATTTAATTTTTTATTATACAAAATATTTTTAAATCGAAAATTTTCAGCTTCTATTTATTTATTTTTATCGATTTATTCATTTAACATTATTGGGGAAATAATAAAGAGGATATCAAGTGTGTGTAAATTCGTGAGTGTTTGTATTTGTGTGTGTGGGGTTGTTGGTTCTTAAAGATTTTTCCTTATTTCACTATTTGATTACACGTTCGGATTCCTGTTTAATATTCTTAAATAAGGTTCGAGATAGGATAAAGTTTAAATTTATAACCATAGAAGAAGTATTTGGGAATGATGATAGAAGAAAATGAAGAAAATATGTTCATTTTGTAAATAGAATTAATATATATATATTATTATATCTATATATAAATTTATTTCCAATCTATATATATATATATATATATATATATATATATATATATATCTTACTTTCTCTATATCTATATATATATATATATATATATATATATATATATATACTAAATATAAATATATATATATCTTATATATATATATATATATATATATATATATATATATATATATATATATATATATATATATATATATATATATATAACTTTATATATACATATATATATATATATATATATATA
Organism: Trachelipus rathkii; assembly: GCA_015478945.1. Taxonomy (NCBI): domain Eukaryota; kingdom Metazoa; phylum Arthropoda; class Malacostraca; order Isopoda; family Trachelipodidae; genus Trachelipus; species Trachelipus rathkii. The sequence continues at coordinate 871 of JABUQX010147116.1, forward strand.
TATATATATATATATATATATATATATATATATATATACTATATATATATATATATATATATATATATATATATATATATATATATATATATATATATATAAATTTTTAAAACTTCTGGATTTTAATTCACTTTGAATTTGTTGGTCGTATCGTATTTGTAATTAGTATTATTATTATTTGATAATTCCTGTGTAATAAAATTTTACTGTGTATTTAGAAAGCAAACTTTTTCTTTCAAATTTAAATTTTGACATTTGAAATAATGGAATTAAAATAATTATAATATTTTTTTTATTTTATTGTTTTCATTAGTATTCTTTTTTGCTCTAAATTTTATTGTAATCGTAAAAAAAGAAAATTTGGAATAAAAAGACTTTTTGCTACCATATAAACATATATATATATATATATATATATATATATATATATATATATATATATATATATATATATATATATATATATATATATATATATATATATATTATAATCCACTAAATGGAAAGAAGAATAATTTGAAGTATTTAATAAAACACTATATAATTCGTATTACACTAAATCAAAATAAATAGTTCACAAAAATAGTTATTCTTTTAATTTTTAACGTTGTAAGAGGAGCCACAATGAATAAATTATTAAGATTGAAGTTGTAAGAGGAGTCCTAGCTTTCACACTCGTATGCGAGATGCTTCTTCAGGAACTAGATGCTATTGATGATCCAAGTATTGATTTTAGCTACTGAGCTGGCAACGCAGGTGGTTGTTGTTGTGTAGAGACTATGTCGTTGGTTTGTATTAATTTAAGATAGTTATTAAGTTTATTGGATTTTTTAAGATGGAAGTTGGTAAAATCATCGATGAAGGGGTTTCCTGTTTGGTTATTATAATTTTGGGTATTTTTTATTAAAAAGGACTATTATTTTTCTTTGAGTGGTGTTTTCTATAGGGATGATTAATTTTGAAGACGTGGTGTTTATTATGTGATTGTTACTATTTCGGTGATTAGTAAGGGAGGATGATTGTTTATCGATACGTAAATCGTGTTTGTGTTGATATAAACGGATGTCGTAATTGTTAGTCTCTCCTATGTAGTATTTATTGCAGTTATGGCAAGGGATTATGTATATTCCGGAATTTTTATTTAGGTGTGTGTTTTTGGGTTTAAGTGTATGTTTGAGGGTAAGTAAGTTGGATTTTGTCGTGTGTATATCAGCGGGTATGGATTTTTTTGAGGGAATAGGTATTGATATTAGGGATGGGTAAAATGTTACTAAAGTTATTTTGGTTATTGTTAAGATTTGTATGTTTATCTTTGGCTTGTTTTAGGGCTTGAAAAATGACGTGTTGAGGATATTCTAGTTTTTTGAATATATTGATGATTGTATTTTTTCTTGGTTTAAATGTATGTCATTGCAAATTCTAAATGTGCGAAGGAATAAGTTTGAGAGTACAGCTTTTTTGGTGGGAAAATCATGAAATGAGTACCAGTGTATATATGAATCGGAGGCAGTTGGTTTACGGTAGATTTGATAAGTAAGGTAATTAAAATATCTTCAAAATTAATCAACCCTATAGAAAACACAACTCAAAGAAAAATAATAGAGTCCTTTTTAATAAAAAAAATACCCAAAATTATAATAACCAAACAGGAAGCCCCTTCATCGATGATTTTACCAACTTCCATCTTAAAAAATCCAATAAACTTAATAACTATCTTAAATTAATACAAACCAACGACATAGTCTCTACACAACAACAACCACCTGCATTGCTAACTCAGTAGCTAAAATCAATACTTGGATCATCTAGTTCCTGAAGAAGCATCTCGCATATAAATGGAAAAGGTAGGACTCCTCTTACAACTTCAATCTTAATAATTTATTCATAGTGGCTCCTCTTACAACGTTAAAAATTAAAAGAATAACGGACCTTATCTGTTTTACGACTCTGTCAGTTTTGAATTTTTTTGTTTTTTTTTTTTTAAATATATTTCTAGTATATGATCCTAACAATCAATTTAAGTGGTAACGGACATGATTCAAAAATATATAGGACCTTTTACGTTTTACGACTCCGTATATATATATATATATATATATATATATATATATATATATATATATATTGTTGTCTTTATATATATATATATATATATATATATATATATATATATATATATATATATATATATATATATATATATATATATATATATATATATATATATATATATATATATATATATATATATTTTTTTTTTTTTTTTTTTTATTTTTTTTATTTTTTTTATTTTTTTTTTTTTATTCTTATATTTAATTTGTTTTTAAATGTCGTACTTTTCGAGATATTTCATTTTTGAAAAAATATTTAACATAAATGTGATTTTTAAAAAATTATTTAAAATATTTCGAACTTTTGAATCATGTCCGTTACCACTGAAATTCATTGTTAGTATCATATAGTAGCAATATATTAAAAAAAAAAAAAAAAATCAAAACTGACGGAGTCGTAAAACAGAATAGGACCCAAAATTCTAAAACTACGTGTTCTTGTATAACAGTGCTAGTGTATAAATAAAAGTATTATATCTTGATAAATCATTTAATTTGTGTCGCCTCCAGGGGATAAACAATATCTTTAAATATAGACCTGCGTCAATTGCATTTATTACTTTTTTTTTTTATAGTAATTTTTATATATATATATATATATATATATATATATATATATATATATATATATATATATATATATATATATATATATATATATATATATATATATATATATATATATTTAAATATTTCCAATTTTATTTATTAGCAATGATAATTGTTGGCAACTCTTCCTGTATGTAAAAGTTGAATTTTAAATGTTGCCTATTTTAGTATTTTCTTTGCTTTTAATTTAGACAGTTTTCGTTTTTGTCATTTGTGCTTACGCTCGATAAGAAATGCTTACCCAGTTTTAGCACGAATTTCGTGCATAAACGAAAGCGATTTCTCATAAAAGTCACTTTTGTTTACAAATAATTGAAATCAGACGTTGTAATAGAGCACGTGGGTTTGGAATAAACAGAAATAAAAAAATAACAAATGGTTCATATTACAAATAACTGATCAACTATTGTGATGGAGTTAATCGATTTGGAAGAAATTAGATTTAAAGCTAATTTTATTGAATGAAACATTCATCAATTCAAACAGGCCAACCGAGATGCCATCTTGTTTGTTTACATTTTTTCGTAAGAACGTGCTAAATTCGGCAAGCACGGGAAATAGCAACCTTACAGAATTAAGGAAATTCCTTACGTTTGGTGAGCATTTTTCACGATTTTGCGCTAAGTTTGACAAAAACGAACGCTAACTTGAATGCAGTGTTTCTTCAGGACAATTTTCCGGGGGCTTTACAGAGATTCGGGGGGGCACATAAGTATAACATAATTTACATAAAAATAAAGGATAATGATATTCTTGTCACTTGTCAGCTAATCTTATTAGATACTCTCTTACTGAAATAGTAAATACCCGAAATATAACCAAATCTTTACTTGCAAAAATATAGCAATCTATTTGTGAAATTTATTGGGAAGTTAGATAAATAAAATAACATAAGAGTACGAAAACATTATTATGAGAGAATATTATAATTAAAATATATATGAGTAATATGACCTTTTCAAATAAGGAAATAGATCTTTGGTAAAAAAAAATATATATATATATATATATATATATATATATATATATATATATATATATATATATATATATATATATATATATATATATATATATATATATATATATATATATATATATATATATATATATATATATATATATAGTATATATATATATATATATATATAAATATATATATATATATATATATATATATATATATATATATATATATATATATATATATATATATATATATATATATATATATATATATATATATATATATATATATTGGGGTCCTCTCATACCGATTTAGGTGGGGAGGAGGCCGAATCATTCAGCATTCTCAACGATCTGGAGCAACTAATTAAAGAACCCACACACATTCCGATCGTCCTAACCAATTCTTGAACACACTTGACCTATGTTTCACCACTAGTCCTTCTCTCTATAAATACACCACCTTTCGCTCCTATCGGTAAATCTGACCACAACCTTATATCTCTTAATTTTAATACTTTCTCTCCAACAGCTCCATCCTGCCCTACTCGTTTTTTCTGGCACTTTGATCGGGCCGATTGGGGGGCCTTGCGTTGCTTCTACGCTAACTATAATTGGAATGACTGCTTTGTCTCTGGTGACGCTTCGACTTCTGCCGATAAGGTGGGAGCTGTAATCGTTGATGGGATGAGCAGGTTCATTCCTTCTTCGACTAAATCTTTCTCTCCTCATAATCCATGGTTCGATCGTACTTGTTCTCTGGCCATTCAGGCTAAAGACAGTGCGTATCGGGAGTGGAAAAATTCTCGTTCTCCTATCACTCTTGCTAATTTTCATTCTGCTAGAAATCGTTCGACGAGCAAAGCGAGCTTTCATCAAAAGAAAGTGCGCTAACCTCCTTGGTTCTCCTACTGACAAATCTTTCTGGCCTCTTGCCAAAAACATCTCTAACAACTTCTAAAACCTGCCTTTCCTCCTCTTATTGGTTCTGATAGTTCTGTTGCTATCGAATTCTTCGCCCTGCTACTTTCCTCTAACTCAACCCTGGACGATTCTGGCATTCCTCTTCCTCCTCCTTCCCTCAGGTGTCCTATGCCTTTGCCTGTGATTACATTCGATCGGGTGCATGGGCCCTGAAATCTACGAATGCGTTAGGGAAGGCGGGTGGCCCTGGATGGCATTCCTCCCCCGAGTTTTGAGGGAGGTGATTCATAGCTGAGCTCTGCCTCCTTGTTCAACTATATTCTATATCTGTAAACTAACACTTTCTTCAGCGTTGGAAGCACGCATATGTCCAACTATCCAAAAAAGGTAGCCGCTCTGATCCTTCTAACTATCGCCCTATAGCTCTCACTTGTGTTCTATCTAAGATCTTTGAAACCCTTCTCAACTCTCATTTCTTAGATCATCTGGAATCTCATTCACTTCTTTCCGATCTACTGGCGATATACTTTCCTATCTTACTGATTTATGGTTTTCCGCCCTTAAGAACTACGGGGAGACTTGCGTGGTGGCGCTTGACATATCCAAAGCATTTGACCGGGTATGGCACGCGTCACTGCTCTCCAAGCTCCCTTCCTTTGGGTTTCCTCCTTCACTTTGCTTACTTATGTCTAGTTTTCTCTCAAATCGCTCAATGTCGGCTGTTGTTGATGGGGCGACTTCTTCTTCTTTTTCTGTTAATTGTGGTGTTCCTTAGGGTTCTGTCTTATCTCCTACTTTATTCTTACTTTCATAAAATTCTGATCTTCCACTGCCCATCTAACTCTATCCACTCATATGCCGATGACTCGACCCTTCATTCTTCAACTCATTTCAATTCTGCTCCTCTTTTACTTCTAGAATTGCTTCTCGTCTTAATCTTTCCGATTCTATTCTCGCTGATCTGGATAGAATTTCCGGGTGGGGTCGTCTCAACTTTGTGAAATTCAATTCTTTAAAAACTCAACTTCTACAAATCTCCCTCTCTAAAACACCTTCCAACTTTCCTATCTCTTTCGACGGTTCTCTCGTCTCTCCTGTTGACAATATAAACATCCTTGTCCTTAACATAAACAAAAAAATGTCTTGGAATTTCATCAAATGGTTGCTTGGAAACCCAAAGAAACTGGGATTCTGTTTAGACTGCGAGACTGTTTGCTTCAGCTATACAAGGGCCTCATCCGCCCTTGTATGGAGTACTGCTCTCATATCTGGGGGGGCTCTGGTTTCACCCGGCTTTTGGACAGGGTCGAGTCAAAGGCCAAAAGACTTATAAACTGTTCCGTACTTTCCAGTTCACTTGACCCTCTATCTTTGCGGCGCGATGTTGGTGCTTTATCTCTTTTCTATAGGTACCGCAGCGGCAGGTGCTCGAGGGAACTTGTCACTCGCGTACCTCCACCTTTACGACGTCCTCGTAGCACAAGGGGTGCTGTGTCTGCGCATGAGTTTTGTGTGGATATTGGCAACTCCAGGCTAGTTCGCTGCGGTGCTTCCTTCTTTCCAGCCACTTCTGTTCTGTGGAATTCTCTTCCATCTTCTGTGTTTCCTGCTGAATTTAATCTCCCGCACTTCAAAGCCTGCGTCTGTGCTCATCTGCGTAATTTGCGTTAGTTGTGTACTTCTGAGGCGTGCAACACCCCCTCCTTGAATAGGGCTTCGCCCGTGAGTGGTGGTGACAACTGTAATATATATATAGAGAGAGAGATAAGAATAAAAAAAATATATATATATATATATATATATATATATATATATATATATATATATATATATATATATGTATATAAATAGAGTACGGTGAAAATTTAGGGCCCTGAAATCATATTCACTGTTTATTTGTTTATATCTCGGAGATCTAGGAAAGACAAGTAACTATATATATATGCAAATGTATATATATATATATATATATATATATATACATATATATATATATATATATATCTTTTATTATATTTATATATATTATTATATAGATTATATATATATATATATATATATATATATATATATATATAGCATATTATATATATATATATATATATATATATATATATTAGGTATTTATATATATATAAATAGATATAGTTATATATAATATATATATATATATATATATATATATATATATATATATATATATATATATATATATATATATATATATACATTACGGGGGAATATATATATATATATATATATATATATATATATATATATATATATATATATATATATATATATATATATATAAGAAACTAAAATGAGCAAAATTTACCTTATAGTACAAAATTTTCTCTCCTGGGACTTTTTGCAAAAAGTGTAATTACTGCATCGGGATCCACTTCGATTTCCCTGTGAATGTTAAGTAAAGCTAGACCTGTCAAACGATCTTGTCCCATTGAGTTTCTTAAGTACGTTTTTAAACGCCTTAATTTTGAAAATGATCTTTCAGGTGTTGCGGTTGAAACAGGGAGAGTTACTAATATTTGTAGTAGCTTCCATATATTTGGGAAGATAGTATTATTACAACTAGACAATGCATCTATTGCAGTGCAAGGTCTTGCATCACAACTTTTGTTATCCCATTTCTGTCTCCAATATTCAAATTCAGTTTCCAAGTTTCCTGGACTAGGAAGAAACTTTTCAGAAAACGTAAACTTATCAGCACAATATCGTGATATAAATTTCTGAAGAACGGACAATAAGTCCTTATGTTTTTGAAATCGCTCTTCTAATTCTATAATAATTTTATTCAAAAATGGTATGAACACCTTTTATCTATAATAATGCTCAGGTTCAATATTATTTAAACCAGATACTTTCATTTGGCGAGAAGCACTTCGGGGGATCGAAATCGTTACATTAAATTTCAATGCAATGTACGTAACTTCTTCAAAGGTGCTTTTAAAAACAGATTCTGAATTTTAACGCCATTAATTCATAACGGCTTTAAGATTACAAATGTGGTCACATGCTTCTATTAAATTACAATCAACGTTTTGAACTATTTTAGATAGTCCTAAAGTGGATGAAAGAACTTTGTAAAGGACAAAAAGTGTTACAATAAACTGACCTTCAAGTAAAGAATTTAGCATTTGGTATGCTTGAGTTGAAGACTCACCGTTAGACACGTCTTGTAATTCTAAGTTGTACCCCCTATAGTCCTGTTATATATATATATATATATATATATATATATATATATATATATATATATATATATATATATATATATATATATATATATATATATATATATATATATATATATATATATATATATATATATATATATATATATATATGGTTGAAGTCTAGAACGTATGTCGCACAACGAAAGTTAAAGTAATGAACTAAATATTTTGAGAAATTTAATTTTTTACCTTTTTTTTTGTAAAATAAAACACGAAAAAAAGAAGAATTAATATTTCTGAAAAATGAGCTTCACTGATATATATATATATATATATATATATATATATATATATATATATTTATATATAAAATTAAAAAACACTTTATATATATATATATATATATATATATATATATATATATATATATATATATATATATATATATATATATATATATATATATATATATATATATATATATATATATATATATATATATATATATATATATATATATATATATATATATATATGGTGATATTTGGTTTAAAACCACAACTATCATCGATCCATATCTCAAAAACTACAATAGCTACAGGGAAAAGGAATACATTGTTGGAATCCTGAATGCAAAAATAAAAAAAAAAATCATATCTCAAAAACTACAATAGCTACAGCGAAAAGGAATACATTTTTGGAATCCTTGTAAAATTGTAGTTAGGAAAATGTAAAAAAAATAATAATAAATAAATAAAATAAATATTGGCTATTTTTTTAGGAGCAGGGGACAATATATATATATATATATATATTTGTAAAGGTATTACACGGCAATGTAGGGGGCTCGAGCCGACGGGGAACACAGGGGGGGACGTTTTTCATACCCCGTAGGGGAGGGGCGGAGGAACCCCCGCGACACCCAAATACCAAAGAGCGGGGGTTCCGGAGACCCTCCCCGGAGGGGGGGAATTAGTCCTACCCCGTAGTTCCCCGGAAGGCCGAGAGACCCCGACTCCTGCCATCGGTGCGGTATACCCTTGGGGTATTCTTTAGTAAAAAAAAAAAGCAAAATTTAATAGAAAGTCTATTTATTTTAACGAGTAACCAATAAAAGGTCTCTAAATAGGCTCTCTAATCATATTACTATAATTATTAACAATAATATTTTTATTTTTTTTTTTTTTTTACATTTTCCTATCTAAAATTTTACCAGGATTCCAAAAATGTATTCATTTTCGCTGTAGCTATTGTAGTTTTTGAGATATATATTTTTAAAAAAAATTTTTTTATTTTTTTATTTTTACATTTTCCGCACTAAAATTGGACCAGCATTCCAGCAATGTATTCCTTTTCCCTGTAGCTATTGTAGTTTTTGAGATATGAGTTGTGGCTTTTAAATATTGATACCATAAGATATTTGAAGCATTATATTTTCCAATAAAGAAAAGTAACTATTTAGGAACTTTTTGTGCTAAAAACCCATGCTAGGACCAAATCTGATACAACATCAATGACACAGCATTTAGCGATAATTATTGCAGGTAAATTTAAATCAAAGTTGCTTGAAACCAGCGAAACCGCTCAAAAAGAACATACTTGCTACGAAAGATAATAAATATCTTAAAGGGAAAATGGAAACAATTGGAATGAATAAAAAACTTGTCTTACATACAAAGTAAGTGATAATTTGTTAAGGACATTTAAAACAAAGTGAAATAGAAAAGTCTAAGTAGCATCGAAATAAAATTTAAATTTTTATATTAAACTAATAACTTTTAATTATGCTTTACAAACTTTAGTTACACAAGTCAAATTTAAAAGGAAATAAATTGCCATAGCCTAATTTTTGTACGCTTAGTGTGAAGTGAAAAAAATATATATATCAATTCTTTTTATTTTTTTCCATTATATTTTAAAAAATTTTTTTTCCAAAATGATTCGTATATTTTTCAAAATGATTAGTATCGTTTTCGTAGTGCGACACACGTTCTAGATATTTATTATATATATATATATATATATATATATATATATATATATATATATATATATATATATATATATATATATATATATATCTTATATATATATATATATATATATATATATATATATATATATATATATATGTATATATATATATATATATATATATATATATATATATATATATATATATATATATATATATTTATTATTTATATTTATATATATATATATATATATATATATATATATATATATATATATATATATATATATATATATATATATATATATTATATATAACACTTTCGCAGGCCGTATCCCCGACGTTAGTACTTAGTAAGTTAGGGGTATTAAAGAAGTAAGTTTAAAGGAATCGTATACGACGAGTTTTCTTCGTCGCATACAAGTCTACAGTTTTTTTTAGAAAATCCTCAGTTGGATTCTCAGACCAATCGATGCTTATCATCATACAATGCATTAAGGTTTCTGGCAGCATTCTATTTCTTGTCTTACTTAGTATTCGGTTCATAGTACTGAACGATCTTTTAACCGAGGCTATCGTTACAGGAATGACAAGAAAGATTTCACAGAGTTTTTGTAACTCGCAATATCCCACGTCCGCTTCCAATATTTTCGACAATGGACTTTCATCTGCTTTAAATATTTCGCTTTCGAGCATGGAATTGATATAAAAATGAAGGATTTCAGGTCAGCTAGTACACCTTCCGCATTAAACATCGGAAATCTGTCACAAAATTTTCTAACTTCAATATCCGGTAAATTTGTTAATGACTGAAACGTCTCAAAGCGACTAGCAAATATCATTATATCAATTGATTTGTCGTTGAACCTTTCTTCAATTTCTTCGATTACACTATCGCAGTATATTTTCATCCCTTTAAATGCATTTTTCTTATCTTCATCAGCAATCAGGCGCACTTCAGATACAAACTCCTCCATTATTTCACACCGAACGTTTTTTTTTGTAAGTCACTATTGACGTCTCCACACTGATTTGCAATATTTTGCAGGTGCAATTTTGTTCCAGTAATTAGGGGAATGACTTTGGTCATACGAAAGTATATATATATATGTGAAAATATATATATATATATAAATATATATATATATATATATATATATATATATATATATATATATATATATATATATATATATATATATATATATATATATATATATATATATATTAAAAAAAAAAATAAACACTAATAAATATATATATATATATATATATATATATATATATATATATATATATATATATATGGCCAAACTAAAGAAGTTACCCGCATCATATCTCAAAAACTAAGATAGGTACAAGAAAACTGATAACATATATGGAATCTGCGTATGAAATTTGTATGGAAAATAAAAAAAATTTTTATTTTTTTTTTTTATTTTTTTTTATATCTCCAAAACTACGATAGGTAGAAGAAAACTAATATCATATATGGAATTAGCGTGTGAAATATGTATGATAAAAAAGGAAAAATTTTTTTTTTTATACCAATAACATATTTGGAATCAGCATATGAATTTTTTTAGGGGGCTCGAGCCGACGGTGGGACAGAGGGGGGACGAAGTCCCCCCCGTCGTCCCCCGGGAGGCCGAGAGACCCCGACTCTTTGCATCTTTGCGGTTTACCCTGGGGTATTTCTTTAGTTAAAAAAAAAATTTTTTCCAATTTTTTTTATACAAATTTCATACGCTGATTCTAAATATGTTATTAGTTTTCTTGTACCTATCTTAGTTTTGGAGATATAAAAAAAAAAATTAAAAATTTTTTCATTTTCCATACAAATTTCATACGCTGATTCCATATATGTTATCAGTTTTCTTGTACCTATCTTAGTTTTCGAGATATGATGCGGGTAACTTCTTTAGTTTCACCTATATATATATATATATATATATATATATATATATATATATATATATATATATATATATATATATATATATATATATATATATATATATATATATATATATATATATATATATATATAAATTTTTTATTTATATATGAGATCATGAGAAAAATAAACACTAATAAATATATATTAACTAAGCCCTCCTTAACTAATAGGACCTTTTCCGAAAGAAATTTCTCTAGCAATACCCATTTTCTCAGAAGTCAGAATTAACAACTTTGCTATTTTATTGCCATATCTATCATGTTTCCATGCATTCTGGCTGATTTTATTATTTATCGCTAGATAATATAGATTTAAACATACTTTTTATGTTTATTTGCTTTATTTTGTAATTTACGGCAAAAATTAATTCATGCTCGATTTTCTCCGGGGGGGCAAAGCCCCCCCAGAGGTATGCCTGAAAGAAACACTGAACTTGAGCATTTCTTACGTTTCGTAAGCACAAATGCACAAACGAGAAAGGCTTTTATTAGGTTTTCGGATGATTCACCGACATGCACAAATGTCTTTACCTTTGGGCGGAGTCTCAAATGAAATGCGACATTCTATTTGCGAGAAGTTTCATGACGAGTACAGCGACAGAGAGATGAACCGCATAAACTCCTAAAGAAAAGCATGCTATAGAGTTGAATATAAAAATATAAAGTTGCATAGAAAGGGGCCGCATAGAACAGATGTTGATATATTTAAATAAATATATATATATATATATATATATATATATATATATATATATATATATATATATATATATATATATATATATATATATAATATATATATATATATATATATATATATATATATATATATATATATATATATATATATATATATATATATATATATATATAGCATATATATATATATATATATATGTCATATATATCTCAAAAACTATTGATGCTACAGTAAAACGGAATACATTGGTGGAATGCTGGTCCAATTTTAGTACGGAAAATGTAAAAAAAAAAAAAAAAAAAAGAAAAAATTATATCTCAAAAACCTACAATAGCTACAGCGAAATGGAATACATTTTTGGAATCCGAAAATTTTACATAGGAAAATGCTTTATACGGCACACTAGGGGGTTGAGCCGACGGGGGAACATAGGGGGATTTAAGCTTCATACCTCTGTAGGGGGAGGGGCGGAGGAACCCCTGCGACACCCAAATACCAAAGAGCGGGGTTGGAGACCCTCCCCGGAGGGGGGAATTAGTCCTACCCCGTAGTTCCCCGAAAGGCCGGAGACCTCGACTCCTGCCATCGGTGCGGTATACCTTTGGGATTCTTTAGTTAAAAAAGCAAAATTTGATAGAAAGTCTATTTATTTTAATAGAAAGTCTATTTATTTTAACGAGAAACCAATAAAAGGTCTCTAAATAGGCCTTCTAATCATATTACTATAATTATTAACAATAATTTTTTTTTTTTTTTATTTTTTTTACAATTTTACCAGGATTCCAAAAATGTATTCCATTTCGCTGTAGCTATTGTAGTTTTTGAGATATAATTTTTTTTTTTTTTTTTTTTTTTTTTTTTTTTTTTTTTTTTTTTTTAAAATTGGACCTGCATTCCACCAATGTATTCCGTTTTACTGTAGCATTAATAGTTTTCGAGATATATATGTGTCTTTCGGGATGCTGACCATATATATATATATATATATATATATATATATATATATATATATATATATATATATATATATATATATATATATATATATTATATATATATATATATATATATATATATATATATATATATATATATATATATATATATATATATATATATATATATATATATATATATATATATATATATATATTGTACATATATATATATATATATATATATATATATATATATATATATATATATATATATATATATATATATATATATATACATATATATATATATATATATATATATATATATCTGGATAAATATAATATATATATATATATATATATATATATATATATATATATATAGATATATATATATATATATATATATATATATATATATAAGACAAAAATGTTCTCCCTGCCTCCTCAAATTCCGAGGACAAGATCCATATATACGAATATATATATATATATATATATATATATATATATTATATATATATATATAGTATATATATATATATATATATATATATATATATATATATATATATATATATATATATATATATATATATATATACATATATATATATATATATATATATATATATATATATATATATATATATATATATATATATGCTATATATATGTATATATATATATATATATATATATATATTATATATATATATATATATATATATATATATATATATATATATAT
>JABUQX010147117.1:0-15000 GCA_015478945.1 Trachelipus rathkii
TATATATATATATATATATATATATATATATATCAGTGGCGGCTCGTGAACCGAAAACATGGGGAGGCACTTCAATATATATATATATATATATATATATATATATATATATATATATATATATATATATATATATATATATATATATATATATATAATGAAAATGAATGAAAATGAAAATGAAAATGAAAATGAAAATGAAAATGAAAATGAAAATGAAAATGAAAATGAAAATGAAAATGAAAATGAAAATAATAATGAAATTTGAAAAAAGGATTGATTTATTTTTTATCTCATCTGGTCAGTCATCTCCGCATCAATAGATGACTGGACTCTTCGCCACTGACCTTTTGCTATTAGTTATGTTGGTTTTAAAAATGCAAGTATTAGGTTTGATAGTGTTTTCTTAATATGAATTACATGTTTTGGTGGCTGGGATGGGAGAACTTTTGATAGACTTATGAGGTTTTTACTGTTTCTGATTTTCGTATATTCTTATTGGCAGTTGATAACTATTGTTTGGTTTGCGGTTATTGTTGATATAGTATCATATTTACACTGTGGTAGTATTATCACAGCTTAGCAAGGAAAATAAATTATGTCGATTAAGATTAACACCTCTGATAATATCAATCTAACAGCACATCTCTAATTAGTTAGGAAAAGTGGGAATAATTCAATGTCCAACGAAATGATGTATTATCTAAGGAAAACAGAAACTATTAGATCATAATTATTGAGAAGTGATAAATACCTTAATTTTAAAAGGTAATAAAATGCATGGCTAACCATAGTAGAAATAGAAATATTATACTGTGGGCTAACTTTGCAATTTTTTATGCACTGTTCTTCGAAATCATCTTTGGAGTTAGAAATTATTTAATTAAAGCCGTTGTCGTTTTTGTCATTTGTGCTTACGCTAGATAAGAATGCTAACCCGGTTTTTAGCACGAATTTTGTACATAAACGAACGTTTATTTACAAATATTTTGATCAGCTGTTATGATGGAGCACGTGGTTTTGGAATAAAGAGAAATAAAAAAATAACAAATGGTTTATATTACAAATAATTAAGTGATCAACTATTGTGATGGAGTTTATCGCTTTGGAAGAAATTAGATTTAAAGCTAATTTTATGAATGAAATAAGCATTTTCCTAAATTTGTGCTAAATTTGACAAAGCAAACTTTAGCATTTCTTACGTTTCGTAAGCACAAATGCAAAAACGAAAACGGCTTATAGCCGTCTTTCGATTTTGCATTTGTGTAACAGTATAAATATTTTTACTATGTTTGTGCTTACGAAAGGTAAGAAATGCTAAAGTTTGCTCGTTGTCAAGTGCTCAAGTAAATATAAATCAAACGTAATTTCTAAGTGCAATAAGGTTGCTATTCCCGTGCTTGCCGAATTTAGGAAAGTGCTTATGAAAAAATGTAAACAAACAAGATAGCGGCGTAGTAGTTTCGTTTGATTTGATGAATGTTTCATTCATAAAATTAGCTTTAAATCTAATTTCATTCAAATCGATAAACTCCATCACAATAGTTGATCAATTATTTGTAACATAAATCATTATTTTTTATTTCTGTTTATTCCAAAACCAGCTCATCGACAACGGGTGATCAAAAGTATTATAAATAACGTTCGTTAAGGTACAAATTCGATCTTCATAGTTAACGTATCGGCGTAACAGTACAAAAACGATTAACTCTATTCTATATAAATATTTGAAAATTTATAAAGCCGTTATCGTTTTTGTCACTTTCGATAATGATAACGGCTAAAGATATTCTATATAAATATTTGAAAATTTATAAAGCCGTTATCGTTTTTGTCACTTGTGCTTAAGCTCGATAAGAAATGCCAACAGTTTTTAGCACGAATTTTTATTGTGTACATAAACGAACGTTTGTTTACAAATATTTAATCAGCTGTTGTAATGGACCACGTGGTTTTGGAATAAAAATAAAAAATAACAAATGGTTTATATTCCAAATAATTGATCAACTATTGTGATGGAGTTTATCGATTTGGAAGAAATTAGATTTAAAGCTAATTTTATGAATGAAACATTCATCAAATCAAACGGAACTATACGCCGCTATCTTGCTTGTTTACATTTTTTTTCAAAAGCACGGGAAAGAGCAATCTTACAGAATTTAGGAAATTCCTTACGTTTGGTAAGCATTTTCCTAAGGCATTTGCTAAATTGACGAAACGAACGCAAACTTTATTTCTCACGTTTCGTAAGCACAAATGCAAAAACGAAAACGGCCTTAAATGAGTCTATAGCGCGCAGTTGCGCAAGCAAAGGAGGATGAGGGATTACCACCCCAGAAATTTTTTTTAAAAAATCAAAATTTACAAATAAAAGGAAGATTCACCACTCTCCGAAAAAAAGCGTCCTCCCTCCCTCCCCCCCCCGAAAAAAAAATTCCTTTGCACGCCAGTTGTGGTGCGACCAGTCGCTAGTGCCTTAATTATATTAATGGGTTATGAAATACCAATTAAACTTTTATTGATATAAAAAATATTTATCCTCGACATTTATCGAATTTCAATTTTCAGTAAGTTTCTTGTATTGCTAAGCCAGCCACTATAGCCGTTTTCGTTTTTGCATTTGTGCTAACGCTGAATAAATACTATTAGTTTGGAATTTCGAGCATAATCGCCCGATTGTTTACAAAAATTTTGATCAGCTGTTCTAATGGAGCACGTGGTTTTGGAATAAACAAAAATAAAAAAAATAACAGGACATATGGACCTTAAGTAAACTGTGGTTCTCAAAATAATTTAAGCTTCATTAAGTTGGTAAACCTGTGAATTGGATTTTAACATTCTGTATTTATGAAACCTAAAAAAAGAGAAACTTTATTTTAATTTTCAACTATAATATAAATAATATTAATAAAATCTAAAAAGAATTGTTTTTTTTTTGTTTTTGTGCTCCACCATAGGCTTTTGAAAATGAGAAAGCTTAAGCAATATTAGAGACGTCATGATAATAATAAATCGTCAAAAAATTGGAAAATTATTTTTAATGTGTCATAAATACAATAAAATAAAAACCTTTTAAAAAAAAAAATAAAAAATAAAAAATACATCTATTTCCTTTATTTTAGAGCTTCACCAATCTATATATTTATTTATTTATATATATATATATATATATATATATATATATATATATATATATATATATATATATTTTTTTTTTTATATATATATATTTTATATATATATATATATATATATATATATATATATATATATATATATATATATATATATATATATATATATATATATGCTATACTATATATACTATATGCTAATTTTTTAATGCTCTGATATGTAGCTACAGAGAACGGCAGGTCTACAGTAAAACAAATTATATATTTGGAATCAGCCGAAAATTCTAAGGATGGGTTTGATTATTTTTATTTTTCCTTCTTTGGAAGTAAAAATTTTTTTTTAACTAAAGGAATACCCTAGGGTGTAAACCGCAAAGATGGCAGGAGTCGGGGTCTCTCGACACTCCCGGTGGACGACGGGGGGGACTAATCCCCCCCTCCGGGAGGTCTCCGGAACCCCCGCTCTTTGGTCTTTGGGTGTCGCGGGGTTCCTCACGACCATCCCCTCCGGGGTATCGAGCATTCCCCCCTCTGTCCCCAAATCGAGCTAAAAAAACGTAAAAAATTTTCAAAAAACAAGTATTTCACCGGTAGGGGCTCGAGCCGACGGGGTAGGGGACGTTTCTGCGGAGAATGGTCTGGAGAACACGACACCCAAGACCAAGAGCGGGGGTTTCAGGCCATTCGGAGGAGATTAGTCCCCCCGTCGTCCAGAGGCGAGACCCCGACACCATCTTTGCGGTTACTAAGACATTCCTTTAGTTAAAAAAATTTTACCAAAAAAAAAAAAAAAAAAAAGTTAAATCCCCTCCCTAGAATTTTCGGCTGATTCCAAATATATAATTTGTTTACTGTAGGACCTGCCGTTCTCTAGCTACATACTGTGAGCATTAAAAAAATCTGACCATCTATATATATATATATATATATATATATATATATATATATATATATAATAAAAAATATTTTAAATATATATATATATATATATATATATATATATATATATATATATATATAATATATATATATATATATATATATATATATATATATATATATATATATATATATGATATATATATATATATATATATATACATATATATATACACACAAATAATAAATATTTACGTTGAAATAAACTAAAAAATTAAATAAAATGAATTTGAAAATTAATCAATTTGAAGCTGAAAAAATATAAAAAGTAAGTTCTTTTTATAGCAAATCAAATTTCTAATTTTTCTTTACCTAAAATAAAAAATTATTACCAACCTTTCCAATACTAAATTATTTTGAGAACCACAGTTTACTTAAGGTCCATATAACAAATGATTTTTATTACAAATAATTGATCAACTATCGTGATGGAGTTTATCGATTTGGAAGAAATTAGATTTAAAGCTAATTTCATGAATGAAACATTCATCAAATCAACGAACTGCTACGCCGCAATCTTATTTGTTTACATTTTTTCGTTAGCATTTTCCTAAAATTTGGTAAGCACGGGAAAGAGCAACCTTACAGAATTTAGGAAATTCCTAAAGTTTGGTTAGCATTTTACTAAATTTGTGCTAAAATTGACATAAACGAATGCAACTTTAGCATTTTACTAAATTTCGTTAGCAAAAGTGCAAAATCGAAAACGCTTTATAACGAACTAGCATTTTGGTGCTACTTGAAGTTAAACAAGCATTTATTTTATATGGAAAAAAAAATTATGTGATTTTTATTACTTAACAGTTAACACTGTCCTCTTTTTTATAAGATAACTACACTCGAGCAACTACTGTGCTATGACAACTGGCAGCTATGGTATGCTTCGGCCGTGGTCTTCGCTATTAGGCCCTTTATAGGCCTAAAAGTTATGTAAATTTATTAGTTTCCTTTTCCAATAATAAAATGGAAAATGTCGGCTTTAGATTTATTAATTGATTTAGATTTCTAGTTCAATCTCTGACAATGTTTTAAGAGTTGATATGGAACATGGAAAAATGTGATGATGCAGCATTACCCAACACCAAACGAAGGGCAGCAACAAATGCTTCGCTTAATATTGCAAAGAGACAAGCTTCAAATTTAAAAAGAGTGAGTTTTTAAATCATTATGTTAAGTTTAGTTTCAATTTTATAGTTTCTTACATTAAGGAAGCTAGGGGAAACTTAAACCACGTTTGAAAATAATAATTTACTGATAATTGTTTGCGGTATATTGGTTACCTTGTATTAAACCCTAGAACTCAAAATGTATCATGTTCTATAAAAAAAAAAAAAAAATGGTGGTATTAGTTTTCCTGAGGTGAATATACTTTACGTAACTATTGTATTAAAACTATAAACTTTTAATTTACAGAAATGGTATCAAAAAATTCTTTGAAGTTTTTTTTTTTACAGATTAGCATATATTATAAATGCATATTTTTAATAAAAATATTAAAAATTACGCTCTGAAAAAAAAAGTTGACTAATTTTGGCATTTTTTTTAGGGATAACACTAAATAATAAAATTGCGATTATGCAATATTTATCACCTACAAATTATTAAGAACGAAGGACAGGACAGGCTGGAGACCTGGTGATGTAGCCTTGAAGGGAGATCGATTGCTTTGAAACTGTTCTTGAACCCAACTTTTTTGGGTTGGGGAATAGCTCAGTGGTAAAACATTGAGTATATTGTCCTCAGTCGCACACACTGTGGTTCAATCCCGGAGAAGGCAGTAATTCTTTACCTTCTAACTATATGTTCTTTGTTTAAGATCTAAATAATAAAATTGTGATTATGAAATATTTAACACCTTTAAATTATTAAGAACGAGGGATAGGACAGGCTGGAGACCTGGTGATGTAGCCTGAAGGGTTTCTCTACTGTTTTGAAACTGTTCTGAACCCAACTTTTTTGGGTTGGGGGATAGCTCAGTGGTAAAGATCGAGTATGTTGTCTTCAGTCGCAACACACTGTTGTTTAACTCGAAGTGTGTTATTTTTTTATTTTCTATATTTGTTTCAATATAGTATATATATATATATATATATATATATATATATATATATATATATATATATATATATATATATATATATATATATATATATATATATATATATACATATTAAGAGATTATGATTTACTTTTATTTAAAATTTTCTAAGTTCAAAAACATTTCTAAGTTCAGAAAAATTCATGCTGGTTAGGTCTTTACTGTTCATTTAGTGGCAAGCTTCTGGGCATAATTCCAGTGCCTGCCACTAAAGAATTTTCTTAAAAACTTAACTTCTAACTTAACTTTTCTGAACTTAGAAATTTTTTTGAACTTAGAAAATTTTTGGTCAAAAAATATGTGGGTTGCTGTCTACAGTATTACCAAAGTTTTGTTAGGTAGAGTTTTACTATATATATATATATATATATATATATATATATATATATATATATATATATATATATATATATATATATATATATATATATATATATATATATATATATATATATATATATATATATATATATATATAGCTCTTAGTCTGTTAAGAAAGAAAAGGGCTTACAAACCTTTAAGTGAAGAACAAGAGAAATTTCTGGAAGCAAACTCTGAATTGGTTAAACAGTTTTATAAAAGGCAACTACACTTACAGGTTGAATCTTTTTTTTTTTTTAAAATACTTACTTATTTATATTTTTTTTTTTTTTTTTTTTTTTTTTTTTTTTTTATTCTTAATACACAATTATTGTTTGCTTTTACTTTTATTTTTGTTAACAAACTATATATATATATATATATATATATATATATATATATATATATATATATATATATATATATATATATATATATATATATATATATATATATATATATATATATATTTGGGTTGTGTTGATTGTGATTTTTTTTTTTTTTATTTTGTTTTTTTTAAAACACGTTTTTTTTTAAAACAAAATGTTTTTTTTTGTTTTTTATTAAAATTACCTCTTTTTATGTATATTAAAGGTGTTTTAAATTACCAATACCCCTTCTAGGCCTAAATATTGACTATTAATACAGATTTTATATATACAGTGTATAGCGTCGGGCGGGGTGACCAGGCCCGCCTCTTTAGGAGGGGTGATTCAGTCCACTCTAAATAAAATAAAAAATAATAAAAAAAAAAATTTTTTTGCTCATTTAATAGCCACGCTGTAGTACTACAAGTTTTATTTAGATCATATTTAATTCTAGAAAGTTTTTATATTTTTAAAAAATGTTAGAAATTAGGGTACAAAATTTCCTTCAATAGAACTTCACTTTTGAAAAATGTGAGTTTTTTTAACTTCGTTATAAAATGAAAAATTGTGGATCGATTTTAATTATTTTTTCAGTGGATACACTCGAGTATGTTAGCTTTAAACTGGCAAAGTAAATTTTTGATCCAAGCAGTATTAGTGGCAAAAAAATGGGGCCTAACTTGGTCCGATTCACCCCGCCGTAAAAATTGAGGGGTGGCTCGGACCACCATTGTTTTTCGTATTTTAAGTATTATTATTGACATTTTTATTACGTATAATTAATTTAAATGTAATAAAAAGTTACTTATATTAAGTGAAAATTTTTTAAAAAAATGAAATTTTAATAAAAAAAACGAGTTCAAAAAAGTGTCAAAATTTTTGGGCGGAGAGGGGTGAATCGGACCACCTTATTTATATTCGTATTTTATTTATCATTATTGACATTTTTATTACTTATTACGAATTTTAATATGATAAATAATTATTATATTAAGTAAAAATTAAAATATAAAATTGAAATTATACGTAAAGACGAATTTAAACAGATGGTCCGAGTCACCCCTCAATGGTGGTCCGCTTCACCCCTCCACGGTCAGGCTGACTCGGCGTTATTCAAACTTTAATAAAACTTATTATTAGAATTACATTATTATTTTTTTGTGTGCTTATGCCCGACTATAGGGCCGTGATTTACAAAAAAAAAATTTCCAAAAAGTGCATTAGGGGAGAGTCGGGAGACCAAGTTATACCTAAAGTGGTCCGCGTCACCCCGCCCGACGCTATATATATATATATATATATATATATATATATATATATATATATATATATATATATATATATATATATATATATATATATATATATATATAAATAAAAAAGGATTGTATAACAGGTGGTTTGGGGTGTGGGGAGAAATGAGAATGGTAGGAAGGTGATTGATTTCTGTGAGGAGAGAGGTATGTGTGTAAGTAATACTTTCTTTAAACACAAGAGTATCCATAAGTATACTAGAGTTGGTGTAGGTAGAGATGGTATCGAAATGAAAAGTATGATTGATTTTGTGTTGGTGAAGAAGGAGATGTTGAAGTATGTGTTGGATGTCAGTAAGGGGTTTAGAAATGGGATTATCGGATCATTATGTTGTTCTATGTAAAATTAAGTTAGTGGGGACTTGGATGGAGAGGAAGGTGATACGGAAGGAAGTGGGTAAAATTAAGAGTGAGAAGTTTAGTGAACAAGGTAATAAGGATAAGTATGTAAGAACGCTCGCAAGTAAATCAGTTGAATGTGAACAAGCTGAAACTAAATAAATCTGGAAGCAATTGTTAGCAGTGCAAAAGAAGTATGTGGATGTGTGCTAAAGTAGGAAGTAAGAATGCTAACAGTGAGTGGTGGAATGAAGAGGTGATGCAAGCGGTTAAAAGTAAAAAAAGGCGTGGTTGAATGTACTAAAAGCAAATGATGAAGTTTCAAAAGAAAGATGCTTGGAATTATATAAGGAGGAAAAAAGAAATGCTAAAAGATGCATACGTAAGAGAAAAGAAGAGGTAAATGAACAGTTTGGAAGGGAGGAGGATGAATGGGGACATACAGGAATAGGAAGCTCTTCTGGAAGGAAGCGCGAAAGGTTAAAAATTAGAATAAGGGGAACCTGCTCAGAATAATGAATAGGGATGGTGTTTTTGTAACTGATGAAATGGATGTGAGGGGAGTGTGGAAAGAACACTTCGAAAATCTGAATAATATTGGCAGTAATGAAGAGGTGATAGTGACTGTGTGTGGGTTTGATGGTGCAAGAAGGAATAGGTATTTTGGGGATGAGGTTATTAGCAAAGAAGAGGAAATGGGTAGAGTGAGATAGTTGAAGAATGGTAAAGTATAGATGAAATTACTGGTGAAATGATCAAGAACGGAGGAATGTTTTTGATTGATTGGATCTTGAAGTTGTGTAATAAAGTGTTTATGGAGGGTATAGTTCTGAGGGATTGAAGGAGAGCAGTAATAGTACCCTTATATAAGGATAAGGGGAACTGTAGAAATTATAGGGGAATTAGTTTATTGAGTGTTATAGGGAAGATATATGTTGGTATTTTGGTCGAAAGATTGCGCTGAGTGACTGAAGGACTGATTGGTGAAGAACAAGGCGCGTTTAGGAGTAGTAGAGGATGTGTGGATCAAATCTTTACATTGAAGCAAATGATAGAGAAAATGAGGGAGAAGAAGAATAAATTGTATTTAAGTTTTATGGATTTGCAACAGGGTATTGATAGGGTTAATAGGGAAGCTCTATGGCAGGTGTTAGTGATACATAGTGTTGGTGGTAGGCTTCTGAATGGAATCAAAAGTATGTATGACGATAGTGAGGCGTGTGTAAGAATAAATGGTGTCAAAAGTGATTGGTTTAGTATTAATAGCGGAGTGAGGCAGGGTTGTGTTATGTCTAGTTGGTTATTCAATTTGTATATGGATGGGGTTATGAAAGAATTGAAGGTGGGCGTGACAGGAAATGGTGTTAGAATGATGGAGAATGGAGATGAGTGGAGGGTGCCCTATCTATTATATGCAGTTTGAATCTGAAGAGAGTTTGAGGATTGGTAGAGAGATTTGGCAGGGTGTGTAAAAGGAGGGGTTTGAAAGTAAACGTAGATAAGAGTAAGGTTATGGTTGTGAGTGATGACAGTCCTCAGTGTGAAGTTATGTTAGATGGTGAGCAGCTGGAACAAGTGTCTGAGTTTAAATATTTAGGGTATATGTTGGATGCCAGGAAGCTGGCTGGTACTAAAATCGTTATGAATGTATAGGACTAAGCCCAGAGTTAGGTCTACATGAGGGTATGTTGTTACCTGTGTTATTGTATAGTAGTGAGACTATGGTCTGGAATAAGAAGCATAGATCTAAAGTTCAATGTGTTCAGATGGACAATCTTAGGGGCTAGGTGTGAAAAGAATTGATAAAATGAGGAATGAACGTATTAGAGAGTTGTGTGGTGTGAAGAAATGGGTAAACGAGAGAATAAATGAAAATATGTTGAGATGGTTTGGTCATGTGGAAAGGATGATTGATAGTCGGTTTTTAAGCGGATGTATAGTGGCGAGTGTGTTGGAAACCGACCGGCTGGGAGATCGAAGAAAAAGTTTGAGTCAGTAAACGAATGTCTGAAGGACAGAAATGTGAGTTTGGCAGAGGCGAGAATAAAGGTGCATAATAGGAGAGTATGGGGGGTTTTGTGAGGGGGTATGGTTGTGGCCCACCTGGGCCAAGGGATGAACACTTACACTGACGATTTACCATAGTGAGGGTCCGCCGCAGTCCCGTGAAGCTATAGGGTGGATTTTCTGACTGCGACGAGTCCTTACTAATTAATGGTACAGAGGGGGGGGGAGGGTGAAGGTGGGATTTTATATATATATATATATATATATATATATATATATATATATATATATATATATATATATATATATATATATATATATATATATATATATATATATATATATATATATATAATATATATATATATATATATATATATATATATATATATATATATATAATTATAATAATAATAATAATAATAATAATAATAATAATAATAATAATAATAATAATAATAATAATAATAATAATAATAATAATAATAATAATAATAATAATAATCAGATCATGTGAAATGTAATAGTTATATGCCCTAGAGCACAAATAAAACTTTACTAAGTACTAAAATCTACTTTATATATTGCATACCTCTTTTAACATATTGTATTTACTGTATTTTAATGCTAAATACCCTAAAAAGACTTGATATATATGAAAAATAAGTAATTTAAAAAAAAACAAAAAAAAACAAAAAATTTTGGCCATTGGTCTTTTTTTAAAAAAAAACTATTCGACTTTCGCTACACCTTACATATTCTACTGAAAACTTGTCTGATTAACAAGTGGAGTCTCTCTAGAAGTATCTGGCATCTTGTCATATCCATATTGTGAGCTCTTAGTTCTGTAAGCCAAAATTTGGATAAGCGGATCAGTAAATTTATTAAGTAAAATAGGAATATACTATATAAAGTTCTACGGGTCTTCAAATTTTAAAAAGCTTTTTTCAGAAAAGCTTTCTTTTAAAAAAAAAATTTTCAGAAGCGGGTAAGGTGTTTGAGGATAAGAGATCAATTTTAGCACATTCTTATGAAAAAATGTAAACAAACAAGATGGCGGCGTGGTAGGTCCGTTTGGTTTGATGAATAAACCATGACAAAAACGAAAACGGTCTTACACACTTCATGCTTAAAAAAAAAAAAAATGATAAAAACATATTTTATCTTGAGAAAAGAAATACATATTTGTGAATTGTGATAAACCTTTCTTGTGTTAACTTTAAGAAACTGTGTACTATTAGTCTATTAATTACTATAATTAGTGAAAGCAAACTTATTTAGTTGAGTTTGATCAAAATTTGATCAAATCTCAATTTTCGGTTCGCCTTATCCTGTGAACACTACCTTCACTAAATCGCTTTACTTAGCGAAAAATTCCTTCCGTTTTCGTGAATTTATTACGTCATAATTCGCTGATCAATTTTCTATATTATTTTTTTATGCATAATCATAACTGAGTAAATGACAAATCAATTATTTTTTTAAGTAAGACATTTGAAAAAGTGGAAAGTTCTGGTAAATACCAGCTGAAACCGGAACTTTTAAAATATCGAGGTTCCGGTCGGAAGTTCCGGCACATCCCTAATATATATATATATATATATATATATATTATATATATTATTACTATATATCTATCTATATATTATCTATATATACATATATATATATATTATATGTTATTATTATATTATTATTATATATATATCAGATATATATATATATAGATATATATATATATTATTATGTTATTATTATTATTATTATTATTATTATATTATTATATACAAATATCAAGTTTTTATTATTATTATATATATATATATATATATATATATATATATATATATATATATATTTGTATATATATATATATATATATATATATATATATATATATATATATATATATATATATATATATATATATATTTATGTATATATATATATATATATATATATATTATATATATATATATATATATGTTATATATATATTATTGGCATTTGAGTATTGATACATCCCATGACACCAATGCCCAATGGTTCCTGCCCCTCTTGCACTCATATCCACATTCTTCTTACACTGGAGTAGACCCACTGTTATCCACACATACCATAATATTACTGTTACAGACAACAATTTTTGTTTTATATCCTGTGTAGGGGGGAGAAGGAATTCCAGTGTACATTTTGCATGTCTTAGAGATGACTAAAAGGACAGTGGTGGTGGTTGGGTTGTCAACCCATTACCACTTACCTTTTTGCTAGGAATTCTTATGCATGCTAGAGGAATAAAATGATGAGAAAAGGATGAGAGTGATGGATGCATTTAAAGGAAATTTGATTTCCTTTGCTGTGATTGAAACAAAGAATGAAGGAAACACAGTGGTGTAGGATGAAATGTATGTGTGCTGGAGTGGAGAGGAATGAGGGGGAAGAGAAGAAGTTTCTATTCTAATGAGTGACTTGTGACCAGGAGCTAAAAGATTTTGCTTATGAGAGTACTGTAATACAACATTAAATTTTAAAGTTTGAGAAGGGTAAAGGTATGTATGGTTGTACATATGGTTAATCTGAGGGTATTGAGAAAGTGTGACTTGCTGGGATAATCTGAGTGCTTTTTGGACAGGGTAATAGTGGGTGTATTGGAGTATGTTGGGTGACTTGGATGGTCTGATAGGTGATGGTAAAAGGATGGTATTGGAGATACCTGAGGGGCTGCAGGAGAAATAGTAGGCGCACTGGCTTGTGATATGAGAAAGTTAGTAGTAATGCATTATTCAAGCACAAAGTATTCATAAGTGTCCTAGAGTTATGGTAGAGATGGTAATTCAAAGGAAAACATGATTGAGTTTTTGTTGGTGAAGGAGAAGATGTTGAAGTATGTAATGATGTTAAATCACTGAGGAGTCAATGGGAATATCAGGATCATTATAGGTGTTTTAGGCAAGATTTCAATTTGGGGGTGGGCATGGAGAAAGGAAAGGGTGGGGAGAAATAAGTGAGAAGTTAAGTGAACAAAGGTTATAAGGCAAAGTATGCGAGAGCGTTTGCAAATAAATCAGATTGAATGTGAACAAGATGAAACTAAACAAATATGGAGGCAAATGAAGAAAGCCATTGTTAATAGTGCAAGAGAAGTATGTGGAAGTAAGAATGTTACAGTGAGTGGTGGAATGAAGAGGTGATGCAAATGTTAAAAGTAAAAAAAAAAAAAGAGGCGTGGTTGAATATGCTAAAAGAAAGTAGATGAGGTATAAAAGAAAGGTATGGAGAATATATGATGAAAAAGAAGACTAAAATTTTATGTAAGTAGGAGGAACAAAAGAGGTAAATACAGTTAAGTATATGAATTGGGACTTACAAGGGAATAGGAAGCTCTTCTGGAAGGAAGCATGAAAGGTTATGAAAGAAATTAAGGGGAATCTTCATTTAATAATGAATAAAGATGGTACTTTCATAACTGATGAAATGATGTGAGGAGAGTGTGAAGGAACCACTTCAAAAATCTGCATAACATTGTCAGAGATGAAGAGGTGATAGTGAATGTGTGTGGGTTTGATGGTGTAAGAAGAAATAGGTATTTTGAGGATGAGGTAATTGTAGGAAGGAGTTAACAGGTAGAGTGTGAAAGTTGAAGAATGGTAAATCTACAGGTATAGATGGAATTACTAGTGAAATGATCGATCAAGAATGGAGGCAGAGATTGTGATTGACTAAATATGAAAGTACCACACAAGATACCACAGTGAGGGTCTGTTGCAGTCTTGTAAAGCCCTAGGGTAGATTTTTTTTTTTACTGCAATGGGCTCTCACTTAAGGGTATGAGTGGATGGTAGTAGAGGGGAAAGAGTTTTTCCTTCTGACTTGCGTCATGTTCTGTTACTAACTTTTCTGTTTTGGTGTTTGTTGCACACCTCACCCTCACTCACTCTGGGGAAAGGAGGAAGATAAAGAATATATATATATATATATATATATATATATATATATATATATATATATATATATATATATATATATATATATATATATATATATATATATATATATATATATATATATATATATATATATAAAAAGATATATATATATATATATATATATATATATATAAACTAATTTTAATTTCATTATTAGAAGAGAAAAGAGGACAGAATTGTTAAATCGTCAAAATGAATGTGAAGATTCACCAAATATACTAGAAGAAAAATGCCAAAATTAGCTCAGGTAGAAATTTTCATTTTCCTTAAGAGTTTATTATGTTGGTGCTTTTACAGATTTATTTTATCCTTTTTATCATAGTTCATTATGTTACTTACTGTCAGTTGTTTAATTCTCGCCAAGTACCCTGGGTTTAACAGGAAGAAATTATATTGTAAATAAAGAATAAAAACGTCAATCTCATTATTAATAAATATTTAAATATATATATATAT
>JABUQX010147118.1:0-13267 GCA_015478945.1 Trachelipus rathkii
CAGTGTGTACTAGTTCAGTTATCAGATTTGGTGTTTAACCGTTTTCGCATTTATCATTGAAACGCTTTCGCGTTTTCGTGCGCCGCTTCAAATATATATATATATATATATATATATACTATACTACTCTCTCTCTCTGCTATATATATATATATATCTTCTTCTTCTTCTTCTTTTATCTTCCTCTTTGCCCCAAGACTGGGGGTAGGTGCGTGTCATGCATCGGAAAGAAAAAGCAGTGAAGAATATGACAAAAATCGAAAGGAAAGCCTTACCGCCTCTGTACCATTAATTTTAATATATATATATTAATTAGGACATCACTGAACCTGAACATATGCGAAAGCTGTTTGTTGGTGGCCTTCATATTAGAACCAGTGATAAACATCTCAAAAAATACTTTGAACAGTTTGGTGAAATAGTTGATGTGATTGTTATGAAGGAACCTAAGACCAAACGTTCACGAGGGTTTGGGTTTGTTACATTTTCAAGAACTTATATGGTAGATGAGGCACAAAAACATAGACCACACAAAATCGATGGAATAACTTTAGACACCAAACGAGTTGTTGTTCCACGAAATGAAGTAAAAAATACTGTAATTGGTATGACTAGTGTAACTGGTGTAACTGTCAAAAAATTATTTGTTGGTGGTTTGGAAGATGACATTGAAGAAGACGTAAGTATTATTCGTTTTTTGTATTTTTTTTGTCAAAGTAAAGTTTTTTTCCACATTTGATTTTATTTTTGAATGGAAGGATATAAGAAGAGAATTTTGCCAGTTTGGTACTATTGTCGACATTGTTATACCTACAGCATATAATTCTCAGAAGAAAAGGGGGTTCGCCTTTGTCGAGTTTGATGACTATGATGCTGTTGATAAGGCTTTTCGTAAGTTAAGTAAATTTCAAGATATTTATCTTTCGTTAATGTGTAAAATTTTCAGAAAAAAAACTAATAATAATAAAATGAAATGAAATAAAAAAAAATCTTTATTTAACAGAAAGAGTTACAAAATTATAAAATATTAAAATCACCCTCGTAATTATTGTTAACATTATTAAAAAATGGCTGCTGGGTTGAAGCGTACGTCCTATTTGAAGGTTTCTTTGTTTCATTGTTCTTCACTTCTGCTGTCTATTTCTTCTTCCTCCTTAAAACTTTTAAAGTCCTTAAATTTTCTTGCATAGCTTCATGGGTTATGCGTAACCTCTGTAACCTTTTCAGGTAATTTTCTTACAAGGAAAAGTCTTGGTCTTGTTGTAAAATTACTTATAGATGTCTGAGTGATATCCGCTTCTCATTTCTTTTGTGTGAGTGGCATGGTAGTCATACCGGCCATAAATTACTCGTCGTTGAACTCATCTTGCTCGGTTCAAAGCTCCCGTGTTGGCTTGACGGTAAATTCAGTGTCTTTATTTTCATTAGTTCGGTCTCTTCTTGACCTTTCATTTACTTGGTCCCTTCCCGACCTTCCACTAGGTCGTTCTCTTCGTTACCTTCAATCAATTTAGTCTCTTCGGAACTTTCCGTGGATTTGATCTTTTCACGACCTCCTATTAGTTTGGTTTCTTCATAACCTTCTGTTGGAGACTGGCTTTCATTGAGCCATGAGCGGTGTTCGCTCTAGCTGGTGCTATGTTTATTCAGTAGGGCCTCTTTCAGCCCTGAGTAATCCATATATGGAGGAGACATCCATGATCATTCGTCTAATGCCCTCCCCGTGAGCAGTACACTAAGGCATGTGACCCAATTTACACGTGCCAATTATTTGTGTTACCGACTTTCTCAAACCTTTCAAAATAAATGTTTGCGTTTTCCTTTCGATCGACATATTCCGTTCAGTCGATTTGAAAGTAGTTTGAGCCTTCTTAACTCATATTTCCTCTCTGAAGCTCTCTCTCCTTTTCTTTTATGCTTTCAGCAGGCCTTCCTGACCTTTTGGCAGATCTTTCTGCTCATTCTGCGGCTTTATCTTCCTTGATAAAGTCGGATATTTTCTTCCCATTTAGGCATATCTCCTTACAACGTTCTAATAATGCATCAACATTCATTTTCTTTACTTAGTGTGATTGTTGATTAGGACAATCTCTGCAAGCTACTGTTTCAATTGTATATGTTGAGAAGTTTACTTAATTTTTATAATTTGTTGCTTCTCTTCGCAATCCGTTGCAATCCCAGAACAGGCACGCCAATTACCAGGTCTGTTTCTATTGAAGGATAAATCTTCTTAATAATAGTGAAGGATTCCTCTCAGTATATAAACTTAGTCATTTATGGCTTCTCTTTTCTAGTTTTTTTTTTATTGTTCTCAAAAATTATATCTAGCTATCCCGTTCTCTGGAGTAGTACTAAATTATTAGCTTCAGTAGACTTGTTTAAGATTTATTTATTATCCGTTCAAAATCCGATGATGATTGAGGCTAAATCATTCAAATCGATCATTTATCAAAATCAGAATGGGATCATCTATATTATTTTTACAATCTTAAATAATTTTTGGTGTTAAAAATTTACTTAGTTTTCTTTTTTTGCAAAATTATGAACTTAAAATATCGATTAAGTTTTTGTAAAATGAAATTATTCAATACTGATAAATGCTGCAAAAATAATTGCAATATATATATATATATATATATATATATATATATATATATATATATATATATATATATATATATATATATATATATATATATATATATATATATATATATATATATATATATATATATATATATATATATATATATATATATTTTGTGGGGCCAGGCCTTTGAGTACTCAGCATTTATGGGATGAGAAAAACGGGTGCGTTATATAAGTAGGTATATATATATATATATATATATATATATATATATATATATATATATTTATATATATATATATATATATATATATATATATATATATATATATATATATATTTATATTGGGGGCCAGGCCTTTGAGTACTCAGCATTTATGGGATGAGAAAACCGGGTGCTTTAAAAACTACGTTTGAAGCGTCTTTTTTTTGGGGACGTGGATGGCCTAGTGGTTAGAGCATCCGGTTGTTGTTAACTCAGCAACGCGGAGTCCAACGTTCGAATCCCGCTGACGAAGAGTAAAATCTTCTGTGACTCATTCATTTATATATATATATATATATATATATATATATATATATATATACCCACTATATATATATATATATATATATATATATATATATATATATATATATATATATATATATATATATATATATATATATATATATATATATATATATATATATATATATATATATATATATGATTAAAGTACACACCCCACTTCTAGATAACACCTTACAGACATCCCTACTACTCATATCCCTGTGTGCGGGGGAGAAAGAATTTCCCACATCGTATGTCCTGCGTGTCGTAGAAGTCGACTAAGGGGCGGTGATAGTTGGGTTGGCTGCCTACTACCATCTATTTCTTGCCAGGAATGCTAATGCAGGCCTCGGAGAAGGTCGTGATCGCCGTAAACGACCTTCTAACTTTCGGCGAAATTGTATGAATCGTATGGGTACATGGAATGTCAGAGGAATAAATGTTGAGGAGAAGAGGAGAGAGGTGATGGATGTATTTAGAAAGGGCAAATTTGATTTGCTCGCTGTGACTGAAACAAAGATGAAAGGAAAAGGTGAAATTAAGTGGTGTGATGTGAAATGTGTGCGTGCTGGTGTGGAAGAGAATGAGAGAGGGAGAGAAGGAGTTGCAATTTTGATGAGTGACCTGTGGTACAAAGCTATGGTAGACTTTGTTTGTGTGAGTCCTAGAATTCTAATGGTTAAATTTAAGTTTGAAAAGGTCAAGGTATGTGTGGTTGTGACGTATGGTCCATCTGAGGGAAACGTTGAAGAGAGTACGATTTTTTGGGATAATCTGAATGATGTTCTTGATGGGGTGAGTAGGAGCTTCAGGTTGATAGTGTTGGGGGACCTGAATGGTTGGATAGGTGATCAAAAAGGGATGGTATAACAGGTGGTTTTAGGGTGGCGGGAGAAAATGAGAATGGTAGGAAGGTGATTGATTTCTGCGAGAGATATATGTGTAAGTAACTTTTTTTTTTATTATAAAAACAAGAGTATTCATAAGTATACTGGAGTTGGTGTAGGTAGAGATGGTATCGAGGTGAAAGTATGATTGATTTTGTGTTGGTGAAGAAGGAGATGTTGAAGTATGTGTTGGATGTTAAATCAGTGAGGGGTTTAGGAATGGGATTATCGGATCATTATGTTGTTCTATGTAAAATTAAGTTAGTGAGGGGGCTTGGATGGAGAGGAAGGTGATACAGAAAGGAGTTGGCTAGAATTAAGAGTGAGAAGTTAAGTGTGCAAGATAATAAGGATAAATTATGCAAATCTCGCAGTCAGAACTGTTAAAATATGGTTTTCAGTGTGGAACGTCTAGTGGGCAAAGTCAATCAGTCCCATGAAATAACTGTGGATGTGCTAAAGTAGGAAGTAAGAATGTTAACAGCGAATGGTGGAATGAAGAGGTGATGAAAGCGGTTAAAGGTAAAAAAGAAGCGTGGTTGAATGTACTAAAAGCAAATGATGAAGTTTCAAAAGAAAATGCTGGGAATTATATAAGGAGGAAAAAGAAATACTAAAAGGTGCATACGTAGGAGAAAACAAGAGGTAAATGAACAGTTTGGAAGGAGGATGAATGAGGATATACAAGGGAATAGGAAGCTCTTCTGGAAGGAAGCGCGAAAGGTTAAGAATGAGAATAAGGGGAATCTGCTTAGAATAATGAATAGGGATGGTGCTTTTGTAACTGATGAAATGGATGTGAGGGGAGTGTGGAAAGAACACTTCGAAAATCTGCACAATATTAACAGTAATGATGAGGTGTTAGTGAATGTGTGTGGTTTTGATGGTGCAAGAAGGAATAGATATTTTGGGGATGAGGTTATTAGTAAGGAGGAGGTAATGGGTAGGGTGAGAAAGTTGAAGAATGGTAAATCTGCAGGTATAGATGAAATTACTAGTGAAATGATCAAGAGCGGAGGCGAGATGGTGATTGATTGGATTTGGAAGTTGTGTAATAAAGCGTTTATGGAGGGTATAGTTCCAAGGGATTGGAGGAGAGCGGTAATAGTACCCTTATATAAGGGTAAGGGAGAAAAGGGGAACTGTAGAAATTATAGGGGAATAAGTTTATTGAGTGTTGTAGGGAAGGTATATGCTGGTATTTTGGTCGAAAGAGTGCGTCGAGTGACTGAGGGACTGATTGGTGAAGAACAAGGTGCGTTTAGGGGTGGTAGAGGATGTGTGGATCAAATCTTTACATTGAAACAAATGATTGAGAAAATGAGGGAGAAGGAGAATAAATTGTATTTAGGTTTTATGGATTTGCAACAGGCGTATGATAGAGTTAATAGGGAAGCGTTATGGCAGGTGTTAGTGATATATGGTGTTGGTGGTAGGCTTCTGAATGGAATCAAAAGTATGTATGACGATAGTGAAGCGTGTGTAAGAATAAATGGTGTCAATGGTGATTGGTTTAGGATTAATAGCGGAGTAAGACAGGGTTGTGTTATGTCTCCTTGGTTATTCAATTTGTATATGGATGGGGTTATGAAAGAATTGGAGGTGGGGATGGCAGGAAATGGTGTTAGAATGGTGGAGAATGGAGTTGAGTGGAGGGTGCCCTACCTATTATATGCGGATGATTTGGTTCTGTGTGGCGAATCTGAAGAGTTTGAGAGGATTGGTAGAGAGATTTGGCAGGGTGTGTAAAAGGAGGGGGCTTGAAAGTAAACGTGGATAAGAGTAAGGTTATGGTTGTGAGTGAGGACACTCCTCAGTGTGAAGTTATGTTAGATGGTGAGCAGCTAGAACAAGTGTCTGAGTTTAAATATTTAGAGTATATGTTGGATGAGAAGGGAACGGACGATGCAGAGTGTAGAAGGAAAGTTGTGAATGGCAGGAAGGTGGCTGGTGCAATTAAATCGTTGGTGAATGCAAAGGGACTAAGTCTTGAGTGTGCTAGGGTCTTACATGAGGGTATATTGTTACCTGTGTTATTGTATAGTAGTGAGACTATGGTCTGGAATAAGAAGTATAGATCTAAAGTTCAATGTGTTCAGATGGACAATCTTAGGGGCATGCTAGGTGTGAAAAGAATTAATAAAGTGAGGAATGAACGTATTAGAGAGTTGTGTGGTGTGAAGAAAGGGGTAAATGAGAGAATAAATGAAAGTATGTTGAGATGGTTTGGTCATGTGGAAAGGATGAATGATAGTCGGTTGGTTAAGCGGATGTATAGTGGTGAGTGTGTTGGGAACCGACCGGCTGGGAGACCGAAGAGAAAGTGGATTGAGTCGGTGAACGAATGTCTGAAGGAGAGAAATGTGAGTTTGGCAGAGGCGGGAATAAAGGTGCATGATAGGAGAGAATGGCGGGGTTTTGTATGGGGGCATGGTTGTGGCCCACCTGGGCCAGGAGATGAACCCTTACATTGACGATTTACCATAGTGAGGGTCCGTCGCGGTCCCATGATGCTCTAGGGTGGATTTCTGTCTGTGACGAGCTCTCACTAATTAATGGTACAGAGGGGGAAGGCTGGGCTTTCTTTTCGACGTTTGTCATGTTCTCCTACTGCTTTTCTTTTCCGATGCTTGTACAGCACCTTACCCCCAATCTTGGGGCAAAGAGGAAGGTGAAGAAAGAAAGAAGAAATATATATATATATATATATATATATATATATATATATATATATATATATATATATATATATATATATATATATATATATATATATATATATATATAATATATATATATATATATATATATATATATATATATATATATATGACTGGACTGGGGGTAAGGTGCGTCACATGCACCAGAAACAGAAAAGTAGTAGAAGAGCATGGCACAAGTCGAAAAGAAAGCTCAGCCTTACCGCCCCTTTATACCCTTTAGTGAGAACTCGCTGCAGTCAGAAAAATCCACCCTAGAGCTTCACAGGACTGCGACGGACCCTCACTATGGGATGTCGTCAATGTAAGATTCATCCCTTGGCCAGGTCGGGCCACAACCATAACCCCTCGCAAAAACCCGCCATTCTCTCCTATTATGCATCTTTCTTCTCGCCTCTGCAAACTCACATTCCTCTCCTTCAGGCATTCCTTCACTGACTCAATCCACTTTTTCGTCTCCCAGCCGGTCGATTCCCAGCACACTCACCACTATATATCCGCTTAACAAACCGACTATCATCCATCCTTTCCATATGACCAAACTATCTCAATGTACTTTCATTTATTTATTTTTCATTTACTTATTTCTTCACACCACAATTCCATAATGCGTTCATTCCTCATTTTATCAATTCTTATCACACCTAACTCACCCCTAAGATTGTCCATCTCAACACATTGTACTTTAGATCTATACCTCTTATTCCAGACCATAGTTTCACTACTATACATTAACACAGGTAACAACATACCCTCATGTAAGACCCTAGCACACTCAAGACTTAGTCCCTTTACATCCACCAAGGATTTAATTGCACCAGCCACCTTCCTACCGTTCACAACTTTCCTACTATACTTTGCATCATCCATTTCCTTTTCATCCAACATGTATCCTAAATATTTAAACTCAAACACTTGTTCCAGTTGCTCACCATCCAACATAACTTCACACCGAGGACTGTTCTCACTCACAACCATAACCTTACTCTTATCTACGTTTACTTTCAAACCCCTCCTTTTACACACCCTGCCAAACCTCTCAAACTCTAACTCTTTTCAGATTCGCCACACAAAACCAAATCATCGGCATATAATAAGTAGGGCACCTTCCACTCTCTTCCATTCTCCATCATTCTAACCATTTCCTGCCACCCCCACCTCTAATTCTTTCATAACCCCATCCATGTACAAATTGAATAACCAAGGAGACATAACACATCCCTGCCTCTCTCCGCTATTAATATTAATCCAATCATCTTCAACATCATTTATTCCATTCAGAAGCCTACCATATATACTTTGATTCCATTCAGAAGCCTACCACCAACACCATATATCACTAACACCTGCCATAGAGCTTCCCTATTAATCCTATCATACGCCTGTTGCAAATCCAGAAAACCTAAATACAATTTATTCTTCTTCTCATTTTCTCAATCATTTGCTTCAAGGTAAAGATTTGATCCACACATCATCTACCACTCCTAAAATGCATCTTGTTCTTCACCAATTACCCTTTCAATCACACTCTTTCAACCAAAATACCAGCATATATCTTCCCTACAACACTCAACATACTAATTCCCTTATAATTCCTACAGTTACCTTATCCCCCTTATCCTTATATAAGGGTACTATTACTGCTCTCCTCCAATCCCTCGGAACTATACCCTTCATAAACGCTTTGTTTCACAACTTCCAAATCCAATCAATCACCACCTCGCCTCCGTTCTTGATCATTTCACCAGTAATTTCATCCATACCTGCAGATTTACCATTCCTCAACTTTCTCACTCTACCCATCACCTCCTTACTAATGGCCTTATCCCCAAAATACTTATACCTATTACTTTTATTCATCCTACGTATGCATCTTTTGATATTCATTTTTTCCTCCTTATAAAATTTCAAACCTCTTTCATTTTAAGACCTCATCATTGGCTTTTAGTACATTTAACCAAGCTTCTGTTTTACTTTTAACCGCTTGCATCACCTCTTCATTCCACCACTCATAGTTAACATTCTTGCTTTCTACTTTAGCACATCCACATACTTCTCCTGCACAACCGCTTCCTTCATTTTCTTCCAGATTTATACAGGATACCAATTTTGGAATATTGTCCCAAACTGAGGAACCCGATCTTCAGTTGTTAGAATCTTTGTATATTTGGCATCTCAAACCGACCTTAAATGAAAATCTAAGTTTTAACAGTCTTTAATACTGAAGTGAGATTTTGTTTAAATCATGAACTCTTAACCACATAATATTGTAATCATTAATTTATCTATATGGTTTATTTATTTCAACTTTATATTATTTTAATTTTTTATTAATTTTATATAATATTTTGTTTAAAATTTTATCATTATATTGTAAGTCTTGAAAATGGGAAGAAGGATTCTTACCCGAAACTAGTCGGCTAATAAATAATTTAAAATGTTCAAATTCGTTTTGGTTATACTCGCTATTATATATATATATATATATATATATATAAGTTTTTATTTTTAATTTTTTTTTTTATATATATATATATATATATATATATATATATATATATATATATATATATATATATATATATATATATATATATATATATATATATATATATATATATATATATATATCAATTAAAAATTAAATGGATGTAGATATATATATATATATATATATATATATATATATAATAACATATATATAATATATATATATATATACTACTCTCAAAATTACCGATACCTCAAAAAATCGACCGATACCGATACCATGATATCGGTGCATCATATATATATATATATATATATATATATATATATATATATATATATATATATATATATATATATATATATATATATATATATATAAATATATATATATATATATATATATATATATATATATATATATATATATTTCAGTGTAAGAAAGATATAAAAGTTAAAAATAAATTGGTTTACGTTAAGAAAGAGCTGGGAGAAAATGTTACAATGTTTCCACAAAGAAACCTTGCGGGAGGGATGAGTAGCGGTGTTGGCATTAAAGCCCCGAGGGCGGAAGAAATGTCAGCGTCTGGGCTAACAATCAGAATGGCGGTGGATTGGGAGGTGAAAGTTCTGTTCGGTATTTACTACTATGAGCATTATTATGCTCTATTTATATAATTCAGTTTAGTTTTTATATTTTCTATTTATATTTTATTATTTCTTTTCATTAGATAACAGAGTTGTATGGGCTAACCAAGAAAATTATAGTGGACCTGGTGACCTGAGAGAATACCATGGCGAAGGTGGATACAATGTAGGACCTTGGAAAGGGGGTACTTCTAATCAAGGATCGTGGGGTAACAACCTTGGAAATTATGGTGGCCTGTCAACAACTCGAATCAAGGTACTAATGATTTTGGAGTAGGACCAGTGAGAAATCAAAATTATGGATATGCAAACAGATCATCTCCTTACAACACAGGTACTTAAGTAGTAATTTGAAAGTACTATTACTAATCTTAATAACTAAAGTTATGATGTCTGAGATAACAATTTATTCTGAACCATTATATATATATATATATATATATATATATATATATATATATATATATATATATATATATATATATATATATATATATATATATATATATATATATATATATATATATATATATATATATATATTTTTTCTTTCTTTCTTCACCTTCCTCTTTGCCCCAAGATTGGGGGTAGGTGCTGTACAAGCATCGAAAAAGAAAAGCGTAGGAGAACATGACAAACGTCGAAAGAAAGCCCAGCCTTGCCGCCCCCTCTGTACCATTAATTAGTGAGAAAGCTCGTCACAGACAGAAAATCCACCCTAGAGCATCACATAGGACCGCGACGGACCCTCACTATGGTAAATCGTCAATGTAAGGGTTCATCCCCTGGCCCAGGTGGGCCACAACCATACCCCCATACAAAACCCCGCCATTCTCTCCTATCATGCACCTTTATTCTCGCCTCTGCCAAACTCACATTTCTCTCCTTCAGACATTCGTTCACCGACTCAATCCACTTTCTCTTCGGTCTCCCAGCCGGTCGGTTCCCAACACACTCGCCACTATACATCCGCTTAACCAACCGACTATCATTCATCCTTTCCACATGACCAAACCATCTCAACATACTTTCATTTATTCTCTCATTTACCCCTTTCTTCACACCACACCACTCTCTAATACGTTCATTCCTCACTTTATTAATTCTTTTCACACCTAGCATGCCCTAAGATTGTCCATCTGAACACATTGAACTTTAGATCTATACTTCTTATTCCAGACCATAGTCTCACTACTATACAATAACACAGGTAACAACATACCCTCATGTAAGACTCTAGCGCACTCAAGACTTAATCCCTTTACATTCACCAACGATTTAATTGCACCAGCCACCTTCCTGCCATTCACAACTTTCCTACTACACTCTGCATCATCCGTTCCCTTCTCATCCAACACATACCCTAAATATTTAAGCTCAGACACTTGCTCCAGCTGCTCATCATCTAACATAACTTCACACTGAGGACTGTCCTCACTCACAACCATAACCTTACTCTTATCTACGTTTACTTTCAAACCCCTCCTTTTACATACCCTGCCAAATCTCTCCACCAATCCTCTCAAACTTTCTTCAGACTCGCCACACAGAACCAAATCATCCGCATACAATAGGTAGGGCACCCTCCACTCCTCTCCATTCTCCATCATTCTAACACCATTTCCTGCCATCCCCACCTCGAATTCTTTCATAACCCCATCCATATACACATTGAATAACCAAGGAGACATAACACAACCCTGTCTCACTCCGCTATTAATTCTAAACCAATCACCATTGACACCATTTATTCTTACACACGCTTCACTATCGTCATACATACTTTGATTCCATTCAGAAGCCTACCACCAACACCATATATCACTAATACCTGCCATAAAGCTTCCCTATTAACTCTATCATACGCCTGTTGCAAATCCATGAAACCTAAATATAATTTATTCTTCTTCTCCCTCATTTTCTCAATCATTTGTTTCAATGTAAAGATTTGATCCACACATCCTCTACCACTCTAAACGCACCTTGTTCTTCACCAATCAGTCCTCAGTCACTCGACGCACTCTTTCGACCAAAATACCATCATATCTTCCTACAACACTCAATAAACTTATTCCCCTATAATTTCCAGTTCCCCTTTTCTCACTTACCCTTATACAAAGATGGCACTATTACCGCTCTCCTCCAATCCCTTGGAACTATAACCTCCATAAGCGCTTTATTAAACTTCCAAACCCATTCAATCACCATCTCGCCTCCATCTTGATCATTTCACTAGTAATTTCATCTATACCTGCAGATTTACCATTCTTCAACTTTCTCACTCTACCCATTACCTCCTCCTTACTAATAACCTCATCCCCAAAATACCTATTCCTTCTTGCACCATCAAAACCACACACATTCACTAACACCTCATCATTACTGTTAATATTGTGCAGATTTTCGAAGTGTTCTTTCCACACTCCCCTCACATCCATTTCATCAGTTACAAAAGCACCATCCCTATTCATTATTCTAAGCAGATTCCCCTTATTCTCATTCTTAACCTTTCGCGCTTCCTTCCAGAAGAGCTTCCTATTCCCTTGTATGTCCTCATTCATCCTCCTTCCAAACTATTCATTTACCTCTTGTTTTCTCCTACGTATGCACCTTTTAGTATTTCTTTTTCCTCCTTATATAATTTCAAGCATCTTTCTTTTGAATCTTCATCATTTGCTTTTAGTACATTCAACCACGCTTCTTTTTTACCTTTAACCGCTTTCATCACCTTCATTCCACCATTCGCTGTTAACATTCTTACTTCCTACTTTAGCACATCCACACACTTCCTTTGCACTACTAACAATTGCTTCCTTCATTTGCCCCCAGATTTGTTCAGTATCAACTTGTTCACATTCAACCGTTTACTAGCGAGCGCTCTTACATACTTATCCTTATTCTCTTGCTCACTTAACTTCTCCTCTTAATTTTACCTACTTCCTTTCGTATCACCTTCCTCTCTCCAAGCCCCACTAACTTAATTTTACATAGGAACAACATAATGATCCGATAATCCCATTCTAAACCCTCACTGATTTAACACCCAACACATACTTCAATATCTCCTTCTTCTACAAACACAAAATCGATCATACTTTTCACTTCGATACCATCTCTACCTACACCTTAACTCTAGTATACTTATGAATACTCTTGTGTTTTAAGAAAGTATTACTTACATACCTCTCTCTTCTGAAATCAATCACCTTCCTACCATTCTCATTTCTCCCCCCACCCTAAAACCACCTGTTATACCATCCCTTTTTTGATCACCTATCCAACCATTCAGGTCTCCCAACACTATCAATACTCCTACTCACCCCATCCAGAACATCATTCAAATTATCCCAAAAATCGTACTCTCTTCAACGTTTTCCTC
>JABUQX010147120.1:0-13578 GCA_015478945.1 Trachelipus rathkii
CAGTTGAATGGGTGTTTAACCGTTTCCGCATTTCGTGAAACCTTTCACGTTTTCGTGCGCCCGCTTCATTAATTTAATTCCAGATCTTTCCCAATAATGAAACAAACTTTGCTTCAGCAGATAACATTAAAAATGAAGGATTAGACCAAACATCAATAAGTCGAAATGAGGGAACCAAATGTTGAGGTTGAGTTTGATGAAGGGCTTGTCAACATGGAAATCATTAAATCTGACAATCCGATGATTGCGGAGAAGTCAAGTGCTAAATATGTAGATGTGTGTTGATTCTTTTGTGTTATTTTTTACATAAAACAAGAAAGCAATTATTATGTGTGTGTGTGTGTGTGTGTGTGTGTGTGTGTGTGTGTGTGTGTATAATTATAATTAATAGACATGATTTGTATATCATGCTCCAAGTCATCCATCGACATCAACATTTTGCTGGATCTATATAACAATCTGGATCATCTTCTTTTCCATCTATTGGACTACAGCTTTGTAATTCCTATCCCAAACCTGGGAAGATCGAAAATTTTGCTGACCTGTCATATTTCATGACCTGTACCGCAGAGATTAATATGGAGAAAAATGGTTTCAGGCCGCTTTGTCCCTGTTCTGGAGATCAGTTTGGTTTCGCAAAAAATCGTTCGACCGCGGATTACTTGTTAAACTGGACCATGACATCGGAAGCCTTCTCAACTGTGGGATGGTTCTTGGCACTCTTTGTTGAAAAGGCGCACGACACAACGTGGAGAACTACTAGGATCCTCCTTAAACTCCATTCGCTCGGACAACTCCCTCTTTCATTAATGTCTTTTTTGTCGAAATTTTGCTTTTGAATTGGGTGCTCTTCTATTCTGTCGCACCACTTTACTCTGGATGAGGGCGTTCCGCGGGGTTACGTCAAGACACTATACACTATTTGCTCTCGGATTTAATGATATTGTTACCTCTATTCCATCGACTGTTAATTTTCTCTATATGTCGATGACTTAGCATTACACATAGCCGGTGCTGCCCCTTTCTGGAACAACAACTTCAATAATAATGAATATTTCACAGTGAGGCTAGCTTCCCATAGCTGTTCTCCACAAAGCCTCAACGGTGCTTTTAAGAAAAAGGAATCGAAGAACTTGCCACCTTCTCCCAGCAAACCTAACCTTATATGGAACCCATTCCTGTAATTTCATGGGTCAAATTTCTAGGGCTCATCCTAGATGACCACTTAACATATGCACCATATTAAACACTAAAACAACGTCATCACTTATGACCTGTTACGATAAATCTCGCACTCCAAAATCTTGGGGTGCTGATCGCAAATCCCTTTACGTCTTTACGTTGCTATCCGATCGAAACTGGATTATGGCTGTTACATATATGGTCAGTCCTCCATAACACTACTACACCTATTTAGATCCCATTCAAACGAAGCGTCCGTATATCCACTGGGCTTTCGATCGATCCCCAGGTGAGCCTTGAGTTAGAATCCAATGTTGATGCCCTCTCTTCGAAAGAGAATGCATCCATGTACAAATTCATCTTTGGTTTTCAATAATGCCGATGCTAACACGATGATTCTTGGGAGTGCCTCAGAATCCTAATTACCTGCCATTTGTGAGACGGTTCGCAACATCTTTAATTTCCTCAGCATTCCTTTCCAAAGGTGCTGCCTTTCTCTTTGACGAAGAGTAACACCATGGCTATTCCCCTCTCCTACCATTGGTTGGCTCTGACATCTCTCAAATCTATATCCTACTGTGTTAAAAGCATCATTTCTGTCTCCTTAACGGTTACGATGAATTTACTCAGTGTTTGACGACAAATAGGGGACAGTATTGGGCGCTTCTGCTGTCTTCCTGACCGCAACTCTTCCATACCCTTCCCATATGTCTTCAATTTTGCATCAGGTTGGCACAGCTAAAAAATAGGTGCCCTTTCTCAGTTCGAATCCTTAACAAGATCACTCATATGTCGTTATTCAGATTCTCTTAGCTGCGTTACAAGCTTAAAACCATATTCTAAAGAAACACAATAATTTATCTGAAGCTGTTATGACAATTTCTTCGACTATACTTTCCGTGAAAACAAGTATTTTATGTTGGACTCCCTCTCATGGAAGGGTAAAACGAATTCGCTGACAAGAGAGGCCAAAATGGCCGCCCTCTCTTTCCGGAGTTGTTCCAGGACCTCCCGGATGCCATTCGACAAGGCCGCCTCCCATCAACTGATTGCTATCTTGCTCCGACGGGGCTTTCAGTCTTGTTGGCAGAGTGCTGGGTTGAAGTGATCGGCTGGGAAAGGCTTCAGAA
The DNA here is from genome assembly GCA_015478945.1 of Trachelipus rathkii. Taxonomy (NCBI): domain Eukaryota; kingdom Metazoa; phylum Arthropoda; class Malacostraca; order Isopoda; family Trachelipodidae; genus Trachelipus; species Trachelipus rathkii. The sequence goes on from JABUQX010147120.1 coordinate 2,313, forward strand.
ACATAAGCGAACATCAGTGAGTGGTCTACCTCCCACAGACGAAGCACTTGCAAGAGGTGATACTTACACGCCTCTGTATTACCAATGTCACTCACAGTCACTATGTCACGGGACCCTCTCCTCCCATTTTGCAAATTTTGCCGTGCGCCACCCCGCAAACTGTTCATCATATCTTCATTGATTGTTATCAACTGGACCCCATTCGCCGTAGTTATTTTCCTATTATATAGGTCCATAACACCTTCTAAAAGATTATCCCATATCTTATCTGAATCTTCCCACTTTAGCAGTAACACTATTTTCTTGTATCTTCAAGTGAATATTCTTTATAGTATTTGTTTTGTTATGTAATCTTAAGACCATTAACAATGCAAGGATAAAATTTTATTTAGTTTTATTTATTTTGACTTGACTGAAAACTAGAAAAAAAAAAAAAAAAAACTTGCAGCAAACATTTTCATGAGGGTTTGTATCTTCGCGGTGTTGAACACGTTGAGTATGGTCATTTCTTTTTTTGTTTCACAAATCAAGATCTGTAATAAAAAAAAAAATTATTATTATTATTATTATTATTATTATTATTATTATTATTATTATTATTATTATTTTAAAATGAAGGATAAAGTGAACAAAGAATAATTAATACTATAACAAAAAGCAAAGCGAAGTATAATTACCTTAAATAACTTGGATGACGTACAAAAAGAGAAGTTAAATGCATGCAAGATATTTCCGATATGACCACAAATAAACCCCATATATATATATATATATATATACATCTATATATATATATATATATATATATATATATATATATATATATATATATATATATATATATATATATATATATATATATATATATATATCTCTTCCTAACAAAAATAACAATTATATAAAAATAAAATAATAATATATATATATATATATATATATATATATATATATATATATATATATATATATATATATATATATATATATATATATATATATATATCGAACTCTCTCAACAAACTCTTAGCAATTGCTATTTCTCTTCACAAAAGACACGAATATATTCTCTTTCATCAGGTTCTCGTATACATTAATAATGAATTACATTTAAGAATTTTATAAGGCCGTTGTGACAATAATTTATTACCTACAAAAAATAAAGACGTTATTAAATATGTTTATTAAATCAGTAAATCCTAACCACTTGGTCGCAAGCTCATGCAATATTTATTGCATGAACTTTTACCGTACCTCTTAATCTTCGTAGATCTAGCCTCATGTCCAGTCGTCGTCTGTTTCATCAACTGTAAAAACATATAAGATTATTTCATCAAATTATTATTATTATTATTATTATTATTATTATTATTATTATTATTATTATTATTATTATTATTATTATTATTATATGTCAATTTCTTGTTTGTGTTAATGTTCTTAAAAACTTTGAGGTTTTGTGAACAAATGGAATCAGTTTATTAATATCCAATTTGTAATCTTGAGATTGATCAAATATATGATTCAGACTCTGGAGAGGCAGGTTGTTGGAACCAACAGAATTAAAAGAAGAAAATCAGAAAAGAAATGAACTTGTGAAGAAAGAAATCAGAAAGGGCTGCAAGATCTTGTCACATATGAAACGGTCTTGACAAGCTATTGTTCATTGTGGATGGAATAACACCGGAGAAGGTTTTGAAGGAAGATAATGAAATTTTTGAAGTTTTCAAAAAATAAATTTGTTTTCAGAAAAATTATTTTGATTAAATGAAAATTGTTTCAACTTTAAAATTAAAATTAATCTATGAATTCTTCTGTGAAGCAATAAAAGTTTGAGATTATGAACTTTTTGAAGATTTGGAAATATATGAGGAAAATACTTCTTTGATTGTTTTAAAATTGATCAACTGAAATGTGATTTTCAGACTCAACAAGAGGGATGCTCAACATATGGTGGCTAAAGATTAGGAATTACTCTACAATCTAATAATAATAATAATAATAATAATAATAATAATAATAATAATAATAATAATAATAATAATAATAATAATAATAATAATAATAATAATAATAGTGCTAATAGTAGTGTTATGATAATAGTGATAGCGTTAGCCTTAGTAGTGTTTGTGATTATGCATGTTGGTGTTGGGGACGGTGTTTTTAGAGGAAACACTACAACTGTTTGTACATGTATGATGTTGTGTTGGGGTGATGACAAAAAGGTGTATTACCTACAGTGGTAGTTCTATGAACATTTTTGATATGAATTAGAAATACAGCTGATTTTTTTGTAATTTTGAGAAAAGTTCCCCCTGGGTTGGACTTAAAAGTTTTAATTAAGAATGATAGATTTTATTTTTCCAAAACATGATGGATTTTATATTTCAAGATTGAAAAACAAAGTAGAAGTATTAAAGAAAGACTTTATTTCCCTTTAAAAAGTTGCAAATCGTGTAATACTATTTATTAAAGGGTAGGTAATATTTAGAAATTGGTTTTTGAAGCAAATTTTATATTAAAATATTTATCAGTTTTACAGGTTTTCCATACTTCTTCCATCAGTTTTATTCCCCTTTCAGTAATAATATTTGTTCGCTGTATATGAATAACAATTTCTTTCAACCAGTGAGTTTTGAATCATTTTTCTGCAGTTCTCCACTTAGTTTCTTTAATATTTGAAAGTAGTTTGTTATACCGTATGTTTCATTCTTAAATTTTTCTTTCGAAAACCATACCTCCTGCTAACCATAAGATATGAAAATAACTTTTTTTCAAGTATTGATCTCTCTTTTGGTAGCAGAAAATAAGCAATAAGGGAATAAATTGCTCTGGAATTCCATCGAGCATTATGAATAGATGGTAGAGATCGAAAAATTATTTTTGGTAATTTCTCATTTTTCCTTTTATTTTCAAAATGCACAGCATATAATATAAAGGAACCTGAAATCATCCCTCCATACAAGATTGTCCACTACAGGCATCTATTTCTGGAGCATACAATCCTTTTAAGACTGTATACCTTTCAGTTATTTCATCAATAAATTTATAATTCAAATTAGGACTTGTGTTATGCATATTAAGATAAAAGTCAGAACATGTTTTAATAATCTGTCCAAAATGTGGTGTTGACAATTTAAGTACTTAGGTATACTCAGACAAGTGTGTAACAGTTTCTGCTATATCTTAACTACAACCATTAATATTACCAGAGTTTACAGCTGTAGTATCACAAACTATCATTTTATTGCTAGACCATGCAGCAAAGTCATCAAGGATACTACCTATTCCTTTAAATGTACTTTCGGCGGATCTACTTTCACATCTGACTACCCCTAATTTGATTTCTCTCATTCTACTTGATACTCCTTTATTCTTATTTTTTCCTTGTCCTTCTGGCAGCCTTTTATCATCAAAATGCAAGCAATAATCTTTTTCTTCTCTAAGAATATTTGTTATTTTCAATTTTTGCTCTTCATCGCATCTAATCATACATTTGAATATGCCAGACTGGGAAGGAGTTGGCAGATCTATCCCACTTTTTGCAAGACCTTGACAAACTTTTGATGCCTTATGAGTTGAAATTGATAGTTCAGTAACTAATTTGGTATGCACAGCTGTAGAAAATCTTTTATTTGTTTCAGAGGAAGATTCTTAGATGCTCACATCAAAACTGGTATCATAATTTCATTTTCTCTATTTGCTCATCTCTGCCTTTTTGGTGGATGAATTGATGAAATTGGAGCAGGTTTATGTGTTGCATAACCTATTTTTCCTTCTGATTCAATCTGTTTTTATTTAATACTGTTTCTTGTCTTCTTCACACTACCATCACCCCTCTGGCTTTGTAATGTCAAATACAGTATCTATTTTTTTTTTAAATTCTTCTTTTGGATATCTTTTGATTTTTTTTTTCATATTCTCCTAATAGTTTATTAATACAAACAATGACTGCCTGCTCACCAAATATGGGAAAACTCATTTTTTTTCACTAAATCTTCAAGAATAATTTAAAAAAATTTTTTTTTCATTATCAAGTAGTTTATGATAAAGCCCAAGAACATCTTTTTCTTTAAAGGTAACCTAACATAATCGTTGAAATTTTAAATTCTTGGCAAATTTGTTTTCAGTTTTCTTGTCATACTTTGCAAATTTTTTGTCAAAATTTTAGTATTCTTGTCGACTGTATCTATCACTTGAGTTAAAATAAGCCAATATATGTATTAGACTACAAATATAATATTTATTATAGGAGTTAATTTGAAAAAGAAGATAAAAAGCATGAAAAACCTTTAATTTATAAAAAATTAAATAAGAAAGAAAATTTAAATATTATGCATGACTTCAGTTTATTCATTCATGCTAGATAGTAGCTTTTATAGCTATTGCATATACCACAATCATTACAATGATAATATGTTCAAACCCTTTGTACATATTAAATAATCAAAGTTTCATCACTCATAAAATACAATATATAAACAATTAAATTTTGGCACTCCAGCTACACAACGTAAGGCTCACATCCACCTCTCAAAATAGCAAATTCAACACTAATTTTCAATTTCTGTACGCTGATTCATCTTGACGATAATATGTATTTCTTGACTCAAACACACATAAATTTCCACATTTCCTATTTCTTAGCATCTTCCAACCATAGAATTAGGTAAAGGGCAAAGACTATAAAAGATCCAAGCAATCTATCAGTTACAAATAAATTTGTATAAGAACATTCTCCAATAATAGTGGAAGCTCGTTTTGTAAAAATCTACATGCATGGGCCATGTAAAACGATTCGGTAACACAAAAGGGCCAATCAACTGATTGTTGATCACACTGCACCACACATGAACTGAAAAGAGATGCTGAAAATTTGATTCCACAATGACATGTGGATTTTCGTCTGACCACCTCTGCGGGTAATAGATGTTGCTGATGCCGTCACAAGTGAATGTAGCTTCATATGTGAACAATATAAATAGTATTTATCGGCGATTACCAATTATCTACCGACAAAATTCCAATCGTTTAGCTTCGTCTCCTGCTTCAAGGTGTTGCACCTGCTGTAGATTGAAAAGGATGCACGTCCTGCTGACAACAATTGTGTTTAGGTGGCACAAAGCTTTTAAAGAGGGTCTAGAAGATGTGGAAGGTGAACACCGTTCTTGAGGGCCAATCACGACAACATCTAAGAACAATGTGGAATTGGTACGAGCTGTGATGACAAAAGATCGCTGTTTAAGCTTTCGGATTATTGCAAAGAAAACGGGCATGGATAAAACCTTGGCGCACAGAATTCTAACAGCCCACCTGCACCTGCGGAAGACTTGTGCAAAGCTGGTGCCCAAACACTTGACAGTGAAGCAAAAAGAGAACCGGTTGCGAATCTGTTAGGATGTAGTGGAACGCCTCAGATTGAAACCATATTTCCTTGACATAGTCATGAGAAGATGAAACGTGGGTTTTCGAATGCGATCCAGAGACAAAACGGCAATGTCAGGAGTGGCACACAAATAATTCCCCTCGCCTGAAGAAAGCACGCATGAGCAGATCAAAGTCGAAAACGTCGGTTATCGTGTTTTTCGACAGTCGTGGTGTTGTCCACAAATAATTTATAGCTCCAAGAATGACAGTTAATACCGTCATCTACATGGACATCTTTAAATGACTTCACAGACGGGTTCAATGAGTCCGAGCAGACATTGCAGGCGATTGGTTGCTTCACCACGACAACGCGACAACGCACCAGCCCACATGGCTCTACCAATCAGAGAGTTTCTGGCAAAGATGAACATTCCCACACTTTCACATCCTCCGTTCAGCCCAGATTTATCCCCGTGTAACTTCTTTCTCTTCCCAAAGTTAAAATAGAAATAGAAGGGACATCGTTTTGGGACTGAAAGACATACAGAGGGCTGTGATGTCGAACTCCACGCCCTCACTGATAATGACTTCCAATACTGCTACGAACAATGAAAGAAGCGATGGACTCTCTGTGTAACCTCGCAGGGGAGGGGGCATACTTCGAAGGGGAGAATATGTAATGTATGGTACTTCTTGTAGCATTTAATTAGAACATCAGTACACTTACTTTTGGGGCTTGCCTCGTAGTTTGTGTGCTTGTTTGAATTTTTCTATAAAATTTTATTGTGAATCTGAATATTAATTAAGTGAATAAATGTTGAGACCAGTTTTTATTATTAAACTCATAAATTTTGATACTCAGCTGTTGGGAAAGGATGAAATTTACTTTACTTTAAAGAAATATATAAATTTATTTTTTTTTATGTGAAATTATTTAAATTTTTTTTTACATTCATATAATTTTTTTTAATGTTTTTATTTCGAACAGAGACTTTTTAGTGATGCTGGTCAAGGAGAAAAAGGTTCCAAAGTGAAAAGGACTTTAGGGAGACCTCAAACGTCCGTAGGGCGTGAGAAACGAATTAGCAAAGATAGTAGTCAAAGCCTTTGTTGCAAATATTGTAATTTAAATTTTAAAAGTAAAGAAGAGTTGAAAATTCATCTGAATTTGCATAAAAGAAAGTTTAAATGTGCCCATTGTAATTATGAATGCAATAGTAAACTGCATTTAAGTTCTCATCTACGAACTCATAGCAATATTAAAGTATTTAAATGTTCAGAGTGCGGCTATGAGTGCAATCAGAAGGGAAACTTAAAAGTACATATGCTTAAGCATCAAAATATAAAATTATTTAAATGTTCAGAGTGCTGCTATGAGTGTAATCACAAAGGAAGCTTAAAAAGACACATGCTTACGCATCAGGATACAAAGTTATTTAGATGTTCTGACTGTGGCTATGAGTGTAATCAGAAACTACACTTAAAAACACACATGTTTACGCATCAAAATATAAAATTATTTAAATGTTCTGAGTGTGGTTATGAGTGTAATCGGAAAGGAAGCTTTAAAAGACACATGCTTACGCATCAAATTATAAAATTATTTAAATGTTCTGACTGTGGCTATGAGTGTAATCTGAAACTACAGTTAAAAACACACATGCTTAGGCATCAAAATATAAAATTATTGAAATGTTCTGACTGTGGCTATGAGTGTAATGAGAAAAGATGCTTAAAAAGACACATGCTTACACACCAAAATATAAAATTATTTAAATGTTCTGATTGTGGCTATGAGTGTAATGAGAAAAGATGCTTAAAAACACACATGCTTACACACCAAAATATAAAATTATTGAAATGTTCTGATTGTGGCTATGAGTGTAATGAGAAAATATGCTTAAAAAGACACATGCTTTCACACCAAAATATAAAATTATTTAAATGTTCTGATTGTGGCTATGAGTGTAATCACAAAGTAAGTTTGAGATTACACATGCTTAAACATGAGAATATAAAATTATTTAAATGTTCTGAGTGTGACTATGGGTGTAATCTAAAAGGTAACTTAATAAAACACATGCTTAAACATCAAAATATAAAATTATTTAAATGTTCTGATTGTGGCTATGAGTGTAATCACAAAGTAAGTTTGAGATTACACATGCTTAAACATGAAAATATAAAATTATTTAAATGTTCTGAGTGTGACTATGAGTGTAATCTGAAAGGAAGCTTAATAAAACACATGCTTACACATCAAAATATAAAATTATTTAAATGTTCTGATTGTGGCTATGAGTGTAATTACAAATTAAGTTTGAGATTACACATGCTTAAACATGAAAATATAAAATTATTTAAATGTTCACAGTGTGGCTATGAGTGTAATCACAAAGGAATCTTAAAAAAACACATTCTTACACATCAAAATATAAAATTATTTAAATGTTCACAGTGTGACTATGAGTGTAATTATAAAGGAAGATTAAAAGAACACATGCTTACGCATGGGGAGGCTCACTGGGACACTGATGGGCAGGAAATACACTGCCCTTCAGTTTCCCACAGCGAAGAAACAACAAACTGAAATATGGAAAAAACTAAAATAAGACATACTTGCCATGGGATCGGAAGACCTGGTGCCGGCCCTTACTCATTGCTGGAGAGAGGTGAGGAGGGACGGGGCTTCTCGGAGCGCAGCAAGCGATCTCTTCAAGTAACGGGATCCGAGAAGGATTCAATTCAACAACAGATAAAACAGATCTTCCACTAAGTGTGTTGGCAGTTGCTTGTAATACAGACCCCAGTCTACAAGAACCATCAAAAAGTAAAAGATGTTACACCTCGAATCTTCGAGGAGGAAAAAAGATTTAATGGTCTGAGGAAGAAAACCTTGAAATTTTGTGATGATATACATATAATGGCCAAAATAAATTTCAAAAAAAGGTACTCTAGAAAGAACAAAAGAAATACTATTAAAAAGATGCAATAGTAGATAAAAGAAAAATAGAAACAACACCAAGTAGCAGATTCAGTAGCTTAGCTACTAATATTAGAATCGGCAAAACTCCAATAACTGAAGAACAGATAAAGCAGATTAAGAAAGAAGTGAATAAATATCTTGAGGGAATTAATATATGTGAACACCAATGGATTTGGACATACGAAAGGAATGAATTTTTAATGGAAAGCTATTTTATTGGAGAATTTCTACTAAGAAAAACAAACGTGAGTGAAATATGGAAATGGGTAGTGAATGAAGTCTCCTCAAATGATTTCATGGAATATCGGTTCGGAGAAGTTGATAATCAAGTTAATAGAAAACAAATGGTTTGTCAAAAACAAGCAATTCTGAATAATGTGAAAGACAGAAAGAGCCAGGACAAAGAAAAACGAAAGTTACACTACCATCTTATGGAGAAATTGAAATAATACAAGGGAAGCATTAAACATAGTTGAAAATGTGTTAGAATTAACAACTAAAATGGTAGAAGAAATGAGGAAAAAAGTGATTCAGTAAAAGGAAAGAAAAGGGAAATGAAAACTGCCGCCATGCCAGAAAATGAAAAAGAAAAAAATACATAAGTTATCAGAAATAAATTGTAATATAGAAGAAAAGGTAGAACAGGAACAAGAGAAACCTAAAGAATTTGAAATGATAGTATACAATGAAAAGTATATGAACCTGGGAAATGAGGACCAAGATTCGGGCGAAAGTAGTCTTAGTAGTGAAAATGAAATAAATTATACAGATGATTAAGTGGAAACAAATCCAGATGAGGAACAAATAAATGATGAAAGAGAAAATGAAAGAATTGGCGAAATTCAAAATCCAACGCAAGAAGAACCAAATAACAATGAATATTAAAATGAATTAGAATTGCTAGTCAAAATATCACATTATAGAGAGGAAGATATACATCTAGGAGCAGAAAAGAGATTAAGAATAAACAAGATTAGTAATTACTGGTTACTAAATAAATATACAGGAATTGCTAACAAAATGCTACCCCAGATTATACCACCAAGTTATGATATTACAGAAATAAATCGTCTATATTATGCTACAGCTAGAGCAATAGTGTACACAATAGGAGATAAAACCGGGAAAACTATAAGAACAAAAAGAAATAAACAAAGAGAAATAAAACCAACTTGGAAAATTAGACTGGATAAAAAAATAGAAAATCTAAGAAGAGAAATATCAATATTGTCGGCATTCCAAAATGGAGAAGTTACTGCTACCATCATAAGAAGAAAAGTACAGAACTTACTATATTAGAGAGGGTGGAAAATGGGGACCCACTTGTTCATGCAATAGGAAGAAGGAAACTAATACAAGTTGCAAAGGTTAAAAAAAACGGATATGAAAAAACATAAAAAAAAACAATAGAATATTTAGAGAAGACCCGGCAAAACTCTATAGAGAATTAAGAAAGGATATGATTAAAGTGGAAAAACCACCACCTAAAGAAGAAATTGATAAATTTTGGAAGGAGATTTATGAAAGTGAAGTTAACCTTAATAATGAGACTGATTGGAAAAGAGAATTGATAGATAATCTCCAAATAACCGATTATACCTGTGAAACGTGGAAGAATTGCAGAAAATGAAGTAAAAAGGAATATTGAAAGGAGTGGAAGTTGGAAAGCACCAGGGAAAGATCAAGTATATAATGTATGGTTAAAGAAATTGAAACACTTATATAAAACCTTTAACAGAAAGTTTTAACAAGCTAATAGAAAACCAGAAATAAATCTGAGAATGGCTCACTAGTGGAATTAACAACATTACTACCAAAGAATAAGGAAACGGAATGACCTAGCAAATACCGCCCTATCACATGTTTACCAACCATATATAAAATACTTACTGGAGTCATGGCGAAAAGGGTAACAACACACCTAGAAGCAAACGACATAATTAATGAAGAACAAAAAGGATGCAGTAAAGGAAATTATGAAGCAAAGGATTAGTTATGAATAAACAAGATGATAATGGAAAATAGTAGAAAAGGGGCAGAAATATCTCGGTATGGTATGGGTTGATTACAAGAAAGCATATGATTAGAGTTCCTCATAAGTGGATTAAGGAAGTACTGAGGATTTACAGACTTAATGAGCTGGTTGTAAACTTCATAGATGGAGCAATGAGGAAATGGAAGACAGATCTGGTATTACCGTACGAAAGAGGTCAAATTAAAAGTCATCTTTCAGGGGAACTCTATTTCCCCTTTGTTATTTATTTATATTGGCCCTCAACCCCCTAAGCACACTAATAAATAATTTGGAAAATGGATTCAGGAGTAACTCGATGAGACAAAAAAAAGTCAAAGAAAATATTGCACATTTTTTATTTGGATGACATAAAATTATATGCTCAGAATAAAAAGGAATCAGAAAAACAGGTAGAGGTTGTGAAATGAAATTCTAGAGACATATGTATGGAATTTGGGTTGGATAAGTGTGCATTTGTAAGTCTAAATAAAGGAAGAGGAACAGAGGTTGGAAATACAAGGATAAATGATACGGAAATACGGGAGCTAGAACAAGGGCATGCCTTTAAATACCTAGGAATAGAATAATCAGATGAAATAGAGCCAAAAAAGATGAAAGAAAAAAAAATATATCAAAAGAATGAAAATTATTTTAGAGTCAGAGCTGAAACCCAAAAATAAAATAATAGCTATAAGAACACGTACAGTTTTAGTATAATAGATTGGTTCCAATATAAAATCAATGGAATCAACGTAAAAAACAGAAAAATGCTACATGCGCAAAAAATCATCTACAAAAATTAATGCATACCGAGGTTTTATGTACCTAGAAATGAAGGAGAAATGGGGGTTCCACAAATAGGCAGATTATATAAAACATGAATAATTGTTATAAGTAAATAT
>JABUQX010147121.1:12500-14069 GCA_015478945.1 Trachelipus rathkii
TTCTCTTCTTCTTTACTATATATATTTTCGACTTATATATATATATATATATATATATATATATATATGCAGCTAATGTATATCCAAGAACGTATATGGTATAATATATATATATATATATATATATATATATATATATCGGGGGTGAGAGACAGTTCTGATTGGTAGAAATATGGAAGAGTTATGCTATAATAGTAATATAATATATATATATATATATATTTATATATATATATATATATATATATAATATATATATATATATATATATATATATATATAACTATATAACTATATAAACTAGCCAACAACAATATGCAATATATATATGGCATATGCTATGTGCCATATCTCACGTTTGCAGGATTGAGCTATAGATCTGCTAATTATCATCTTGCAATATAATATATATAGCCAACTCTTCTTTCTTCAACTATATGCTTTGCTATAACATAACAACTTCTTTATATATATACATATATATATATACTGCTATATATATATATATATATATAACTATATGCAGCTGCTCATATATATATATATATATATATACTATATACTGCTAACTTTGCCAACATCTGCTCTCAATTTCCATCGGCGTTTCTTGCTGCTGCTGCTGCTGCTGCCTCTTCCATCGTTCGGATGATACTGGCCCCACTCTATGTGTTTGTGTATTGTGTGTGTGTGTGTGTGTGTGTGTGTGTGTGTGTGTGTGTGTGATGTGTGTGTGTGTGTGTGTGTGTGTGTGTGTGTGTGTGTGTGGGCGCAGTCGTCATTTTTAAAGGAATGTATTAATAAATGATAAATGAGAATGTAAAAGTAACATAACATTATGAGAAGAGAGAGAGAGAGAGAGAGAGAGAGAGAGAGAGAGAGAGAGAGAGAGAGAGAGAGAGAGAGAGAGAGAGAGAGAGAGAAACATTCTTCTCATAAAATTTCTAACCTCAAAAAGCTTTTATCTTAGCTTATAGACGAAATTCATTATTTAAATTTAATAAAAACAATATATGTACTATTTGAGGTATTTGATTATATGTCTATCATTATTAAATTAAATTATATAGAAAAATAATTTTTGTACGCTGAACCACAGAGCCTTCCTTGACAACTATGACACTACCTAATATAACATATATGTATATATATATATATAGCTATATATATATATATATATATATATATAAATATATAACTATATATATATATATATATATATATATGCTATATATATATATACTGCTCAACATGTGGTAGTGTTGTTGTTGTTTTTGTTTGTTTTTGTTGCTGTTTTTGTTTTGTTTTTGTTGTTGTTGTTGTTTTCGTCTTGCAATTACTAAAAATAAACATATCCGTTAGAAATATGTGTGTGCTGCCCGATAGCTCGCAGTAGTTAAGCAAAGTACAAATAACGTTGAATAAGGTACAATAAATATAATCTACTTAACATTATTTACCATAAGCAAAAGACGCTCGAAAAGTTTATAGGGGAGAAGTGGCTGATTTGGTAAGAACGGATGGAATAATAACGGGTAACGCAGTAAAAGATCAAGAGTAAAAAGAGTAACA
>JABUQX010147122.1:0-2500 GCA_015478945.1 Trachelipus rathkii
TATGGTGTGCGAGTGTGTGTGTGTGTCATATGTGTGCTTTTACATTATATTATTAAGGAAAACGACTGCTCCCAGAATTTCACATAGCATTATCACAATATTTAAAGTTCTTAGTATTTGATGATTAAATTGCAAGACCTCGAAACCTACTCGAGAAATTCTCCTGTCCAGACTTCTCATAAACGGAAATGAATTCTCACGGAGAAGTATCAGTTATTTAATAGGTTCGATCTCCTCATTCTCTCATTCCAGATTTAGACTCCGCCCTTGCTATTATTACGTTTTTGAGAAGAAATTCTTTTTCTTAAATAGATATTTATGAGTTTAAAGATAGAATCTTTGTCTCCTATTAAAGCAATTTTATTCAGTGGGAGAAAAAGAGATATTTCTTCTTTTATTACAGCTGTTTAGGAGGTATCAAGCCGGAAAATTGTGTAAAAGTTTTAGAAATTAGTTATAATGTTTAAAAAAAATATATATATAATATATAAAGAATTTTTATGATACGCGTATATATGGTAAAACAGGAAAAGAATTTATAGTACTAAAAGGATTTCTTTAAAAGCGTCTACAGTACGAGTAAAAAAATACTTGATTATGGCTAAAAGGAATCTGAAAGTTAATGAAAGCTTATCAGAGAAAATTTTACGATTCATTTATTAAAACAAAGCTAATTAAATGCCACATAATATTGATTATTCGAGCATTTAAAATTTGATTTTCAAACGCCAGGAATTAAAATCGCCGTTTTTTTCCATAAACTATAAAGAACTATTTAAATATGCTTTTTAATTATACTAGTTAATTTTACTAGTACTACTGCTACTTCTACTATTACTATTATTAATGACACTAAAATAATAACTATAATAATAATAAGTAAATAATAATAATTAGAATAATAATAATAATAATAATAATAATAATAATAAGAATAATAATAATAATAATAATAATAATAAACTAATAATAATAATAATAATAATAATAATATAATAATAATAATAATAATAATAATAATAATAATAATAATATTAATAATATAATAATAATAATAATAATAATAATAATAATAATAATAATAATAATAATAATAATAATAATAATAATAATAATAATAATAATAATAATAATAATAATAATAATAATAATAATAATAATAAATAATAATAATAATAATAATAATAATAATAATAATAATAATAATATAATAATAATAGAAATTAAAATAATAATAATAATAATAATAATAATAATAATAATAATAATAATAATAATAATAATAATAATAATAATAATAATAATAATAATAATAATAATAATAATAATAATAATAATAATAATAATAATAATAATACTGCTTTTCTTATATTATATCATAAAAAATATTTAAATCCTTTAATAAATTTTAAATACAACATTTTATGTATTTAATTTTACTTTAAAGAGATTGATGTTGTAAAGTTAGTATTGTGAGTCATACATAACGTAGTTATGTATAAACGTATGCGTATACGGGTGAATGTCTTCACTCATGCATGCATGTAATTTGGAAAACACTATACCAATTTATATATATATATATATATATATATATATATATATATATACTATATATATATATATATATATATAACTATACATATATAATGTCCCTTAAATAATATATATAATATATATATATATAAAAATAACAATATATATATAGATATATACATATAATAATATCGATATATAGATATTTAGATATATATATAATATAACGCTATATAATATATATATATATATATATATAATATAATATAATAATATATATATATATATATATATATACTATATATATATATATATATTTATATATATATATATATATATATATATGCTTAACTAACTTTTTATATATAACAACCATAACTTCCAGAAAGGATTTTCATCATGTCCTCTCTTCTTTAAATATCGGCATTTGCCTTCAATATATAACGGGTGATTCATTTGGAGGTTTGTTTTTACGATGGAAATAAAACGCATAGCATTGAAGCTTATGGTGAAAAGTTTATTATGAGTCGAAAGAACAATGTATGGCATTTACTTTTTAAAGATTATCTCATTTAAATGTTGGCCGCGACTACGGTTTAAATGGTCCATCCTGAAGGTCCAATCGTGGACGACGCGTTCGCGCATAGCTTCCGGTATGTCGCGAATAACTCGAGCAATGTTGGCTTCTAAAGCGTCGATGGAGGCTGGCTTATCCCTGAAGACCAGTGACTTCACGTAACCCCAAAGAAAATAATCCAATGGTGTGATATCGCACGATCTAGGAGGCCAATTCACAGGTCCAAAACGTGAAATCAATTGCTCACCAAAATGATTTCTCAATAGGTCCATTGTTTCTCGCGCTGTATGGCAAGTAGCGCCGTCTTGTTGAAACCAAAGCTCACGGAGGCCACGGGCTTCAATTTGTGGCAGCAAATATTCCGTTATCATGCCTTACATTCTGTCC
>JABUQX010147123.1:0-12690 GCA_015478945.1 Trachelipus rathkii
TGGTATTGCTAGTTCAGTTATCAAGTTGAACCGTTTTCGCATTTATCGACAGCATCTTTTTATTACTTGCTAAACTTCAATAATATATATATAATATATATATATAATAATATAAATGCTGCTATATATAATAATAAAAATATATAGCAACAATATATAGCAACAATAATATATAATAACCAACTTTATATATAATATATATATATATATATATATAATAACATATATATATATATCAATATATATATATGTATATATATATATAATAATAATAATAATATATATATATATATATATATATATGTATGCTTAATAATAATATATATATAACTATATATATATATAATAATAATAATATATATATATATATATAATAACAATATATACTATATATATATATATAAATAGGCAAAAAATTTTACTTTGTGGCCTATACCATGTAACTCGAGAACGGCAGCACCTACGGTAAAACAAATTATATATTGGAATCAGCGCACATTTTTTAGGAAATTTTAATTTTTTTTTTTTTTGTTTCGTCCGAATATTTTAAAAAAATTCCCCATTAGGGGCTCGAGCCGACAGGGGACAGAGGGGGACGAGTCCCCTCCGTCTCGTCCTGGGAGGGCTCCACCGACTCCTGCCATCTTGCGGTACCTATGTGACATTCCTTTGGTAAATAATATACTAAGTTAAGGAAATTTTAAATATTTCCGACGAATAAAGACTTAATCCCTCTAGAATTTTCCGCTTGATTCCAAATATAATTTGTTTTTACTGTGACTGCAACTTTGGATCAAGAATCCAACACATTACCATTAGGCTAACCAAACCCACGGTATCTGCTATATATATATATATATATATATATATATATATATATATATATATATATATATATCTATAAATATAAATAAAAATATATATAACTATATATATATATATATATATATATATATAAATATATATATATATATATATATATATATATATATATATATATATAACTATATATATATATAAATATATATATATACTCTACAGTGGCGTAACACGATTTTTAACCCCTTTATGGTTTATAATATATATATATATATATATATATAGTAATAACAATATATATATATCAACAACAATATATATATATTTAATATATATATATATAAGCAACTCTTTCATAATATGAATATATTTGTATACTCTAAATAACATATAAACAAAAGTCGACAAAACTATTACAGATTGTCCATTACTTATAGAACGAAATCGAGTTTTCGTTTTTTTTTCGCCAACTCGTCAATTATTTCATTTACGTTCACTTGAATTTCTTGGTGAATCGATAGCAATGCAAGACCATTCAGCCTGGTTTTTGATGTTGTATTCCTCAAGTAAGTTTTAATTCTTCTTAGGGTGAAAAAGGTTCTCTCGGGTGTTGCAGTTGATATAGGTATGGTTGCGAGGATTTGCAGCAACTTGAATATGTTTAGGAACATGACCTTATTGCAGGTAGTTAGGGCATCCATTGCAGTCTTATATGGCAGATTTTTGGTATTTTGGCATTTTCTATATAATTTGAACTCTGCTATTACTTCCGAAGGAGGTTGGTCAAGATCTGCAGCATACGTTTCTAGAAGAGCTCTCAAATCCCTTTCTTCCTCACTGGACATTGGAAGGGAAATTGATGATGGAAATAGTACTTGAAATCCTTTAAATATATCAGTGTTTCGTAAGAATCTATGTTCCAATTCAGATATAAAAAGTTCAATGAACGGAATATAAATATTGACACGATAGTAATCTTCAGGCTCAAGAATGGATGGATTTGAAAGATATTTTGGTTTGCTTGTTATTCTTGGAATATTCATAGCAACTCCAAGTTTTTCGCAAAGAGTGTTAGCTTCCTGAAAGATCTTGCGAAAGTGATTGTTAGCATCATTGTGCAGACCTTGTAGTTCTCTGTGTAGCAGTAGCCATATTTAAAGAAGATTTAAGATCGGTGTTTATTTTTTGTAAGTGTTTACTAAGTGGTAGTCCAACTCCGAACACTTCACGTAAGACAAGTAAGGAAAGCAAAAACTGTGGATTTGATATTGCACATTTTAGTAGTGCTGTATCTCGAGAAGCATCTGTGCCTCTCCAGTTTTTAATTACATCTAGAGAGTCTAATACAGGCATTAAAAGTTCAAAGAAATCACTCACAGAATGGTATCTTTCAATCCAGGGTTTGGCACAGTGTCTTTTCAAAGTTTTAACTTTCGTTAAAAATTATGAATTTTCGATTTCTTTACACAGAATGTCTTTTCTTTTTGGTGAACTAAAAAATCATGTGCTTTTGCAATGACTCTAATGCAACATCGAATTCCTACGACTTTACAAGACTTGGACAAAACTAAATTCGGTGAATGAGAGGCGCAATGAGTGTAAACTGCAAGTGGATGAATACTAGAAACGTGTGCTTGTACTCCGTTGATGGCACCCGACATTGCTGCAGCTCCATCATATATCCTTGACCCCGAGGATATGCTATATCAATGCCAAACAATCCAAAACTTTTTAAAATTAGATCAGCCAGTACTGTGCCTGTTAAATCACCAGTAGGAACAAAATTTAGAAAAACTTTACATAGTTTTAGTGTCTCAGTATAATGCGAGCAAACATTGCGTGGTGGGGGTGACTTCTGTGTGGAAACCGTTCCCGGTACATAAGGTGCGCTCTTCGTCTATTTCCGTTCGCCGCACCGTAACACATTATCATGTCGGTTAACTCGGGAAGAGTGTAGTGATATATTCGTAATCGATGCCTACACTGTACTGAATCAACGATGAATTGGGCAAGGTAAAGGTATTGCTACTTGTTTCCGAAGGACGTTAAGCGTACACACATGTACGCACGCACAAACACATTAAAATTGAGTAACCTAAATCGTCGGTAACCTACATGCGACGCTTCACACAACATAAACTAGTGTACCTTCAATCGTCCGTAACTTTGAAACGAATTGTCATAAAACATAGGTTATTTAACAATAAATGTTCCTTATCGTTTGCTCCATCAGCCCTCCGAGTTTGTCGCAGAGGTTTTGAAATACCCTGTATATATATATATATATATATATATATATATATATATATATATATATATATATATATATATATATAATAACAATATGATATATATAACAATATATATATATATGAACTATATATATATATATATATATATATGTATATATATATATATATATATATATATATATATATATATAAATATATATATACTTCTTATATATGTAATAATATAATATATATATCTTCCAATATATATGTATATATAATATATTTATTAAATTATAATATATATAATATATATATATATATATATATATATATATATATATATATATATATATATATATATATATATATATATATATATAATAATAACAATAATAAACAGTCAACCAATAATATATATATAATAACATATATATATATATATATATATATATATATAATATTAATATTGTATATGTATATGTATATATGCTCTGCTTTAATATGTATAATATATATGTATAATATCTATAATATAATAATAATATAGCATATATATATATAATAATATAATATATATATATATATATATAATATAATATATATATATATAATTAGTAATAATAATAATTAATAACCAATAGCCAGCAATAATATATATATAATATATCATATATATATATATATATACTAATAATATATGTATATATAATATAATATATATATATATATATATATATATATAATTATATAATATAGTATATATTTATATATATATATATATATATATGTAATATATATATATATCATATATATATAATAATATATATATAATAATAATAATAATAATATATATATATATATATGTGGAAATAACAACATAATAATAATAATATAATATATATATATATATGCTATATATAATATATGTAATATATATATATATATATATATAATAATAATAATAACAACTCAATATATATAATATATCATATATAATATGTATATATATATAACCATATATATATATATATAATATGTAATATATATGTAATAATAATAATATAAATATAATATATATGCTGCTATTCAACAATATATATCAATAATATGAAAAACTAATATATATATATGCTAATATATAATAATAATAATAGCCAATAATAAAAATTATGTAATAATAATATATAATATATGTAATATGTATATATATATATATATATATATATAATAATATATATAATAATAATATATAACAACAATAATAAAAACAATATACTTCTTTATATATATATATATATATATATATATGACGTATATATAATAATAATATGTAATATATATCTAATATATATATCAACATATATATATATAATATGTATGTAATATAATAACAATAATATAATAATAATAACTAAACAATAATAACAATAATTATAAAGAACGTGTTGCCGGCTGTTATCAATACTGTATAGAGTATCACAATATTATTTTTTAAATTAATTATATTGTTAAACACAAAGTCAGTGAAAAGAAAGTTAAATAGCTCATGCATTGCTATTTAGGTAACCATTCTCTAATATTTAAAATCAAATACTCTTAAATTATGATGAAGAAACAGGAGCTGATCAGCTAGTGTTGGAGAAAGACGATTCCTTTTACTTGTATAAATATTTCTTGCTTGGCTAAACATTCTCTCGCTAAATACACTTGGAAGGTGGAGCAGAGATATTTCCTAGCTAATTCAGGTAAGATGCAATCAGGATAAAGAGCTTTTCTTTCTTTCCACCATAACAGTGGATCATCATCCGATTTTCGTTCCAAAAGTGGTGAGGCAAAATATTTATCCACAGTAGTTTGAATAGTATTTTCTAATTTATGTTGTTTTCACTTCTGCTTTTACTTTTGCATTTTAACTTTTTTCTCCTTTGATCAGTTCCACTTGGTTTTGATTGTATCTGAATATTCTTCATTTCCTTCTGACTATTTTTCTTGTAGCATGTCATCAAAGCGCTTCCAGAAAATTTAATGTTTTCTTTTCAATATCTGCCGTTTCATTTTCAGATTCTTCATGTGAATCTGTATGAGACTGATCATTTTGATCATCATTTTGTTAATCAGAATCTGAACTTAATGTAATATTTTCTTTAGCTTTTATAAAGAGTTTTACTTCTTCTTTGAGCATAAATTTTATTTTATTCTGATCAATAATATCTAAGGGATCTAATTTGTATTGTAGATTTAGAACTGTTGCCAGTAAATAAAGTTTCTTCTCTTTAATGGTACCAAAACGTTTAGTAACAGAATTTAAAAGTTCTTCTTTTATAGTTTTTACACCCCTATCCTTCCAAGTTTTTGCTAAATATTTTTGCAATGCATTAACTGCAGGTATTACAAAAGATAAATCTACATCATCACTCGCTCTTTTAGTTAATTCTTCAAATGGTTGTAGCAATCTAATTATATTCTCTATTAGCTTCCAGTGATTTGAATTTAAAATATCTAGATTATTTTTAGAATTTGAAGAATATATAGTGTTTGCAATTTTTTTCCTCTATGATCATTTGCAGCATATAATATGATGAATTCCATTTTGTTTCCACATCTTGGATAAGCTTATGTATTGACAAATTTTGAGATTTTTGAATTTTAGTTAACTTAGTTGTAGCAATTGGTGATCTATTAAAATTTAACCCTCTTCAAGGAGTGTAACGTCTCTAGGTAGTTACTATTTAGGATCCGGGCGAGGAAGGTGCATGATAATTGCCTGTTTAGAGTCAATCCTTGATATATATATATATATATATATATATATATATATATATATATATATATATATATATATATATATATATATATATATATATATATATATATATATATATATATATATATATATATATATATATATATATATATATATATATATATATATATAAATATAATATATATATACGCTATTATATACTGTATATGTATATATATATATATATATATATATATATAATAATATAATATATATATATAATATATATATATATATATATATATATATATATAGTTATATATATATATATACTTCATATATAATAATATATACATATATAATATAATATATATATATAATAACTATAATATATATATAATAATAATAATATATATATATATATAATATATAATAATAATAATATATATATATATAATAACTATATATATATATATATATATATATATAATATATATATATAGAAAGACAGGTAATTATAAATGAATTTCGTTCTCCGCCAGATTAAGAATTTTCGTTCTCCATTCTCCGATAAGAATTACTTTCTCAGTTAATCTCTAATGTAATATATTATATATATATATATATATATATATATATATATATATATATATATATATATATATATATATATATATATATATATATATATATATATATATAAATATATATATATATATATATATATATATATATATATATATATATATATATATATATATATATATATATATATATATATATATATATATATATATATATATATATATATAATATATATATATATATATATATATATATATATAAAGATATAAATTAATTTTACCCTTATCAAGTCTAAGAAAAGACATTTTGATTTTATAATTTACTTATATATATTTGATACTCCAGATTTGTATTTAAAGGAGGAAATTTTATGTTAATTGCTTTTTCGTTCTTCGAGCTTGATTATTTCTGCAAACCTGTGCAGCTTCCAGATCAGCAAATAAATTCTCATCGAAGCTTGAACCTAATATTCAGTGAGCAATATAAGTTTTAATAATTTAACACCTAGACTACAGAAGATATTTACAGAAACTGAACCCACGTGTCCTCATCGATAAATATCACGACACGTTTTTGGGTGGCCTGTCCGAGAAGGAATATAGTTTCGACATTATTTCTTCATTACACTTACTGAACCTAGGTACTCACCTCACTTTCATTCTTCACTGTCTCTTCTCCCTTGTGCCGACAATATAATGCACTATCAATCCTGGTGTAAGATGGCTGAAGATTTAGGCCTAAAAGGAAAAGAGTCTGTCGAATTTATTAAAGAAAGAGAGAAAGCTTATAAAGAAGAGAAGGCTGCTGAATTAGAAAGAGCCACCATTGAAGCTGAAAGAGCTGAAAGAAATGCTCAACTTAAGAAAGAGGAAGCTGAAAGAAATGATCAACTCAAAAAAGAGGAAGCTGAAAGAAATGCTCAACTCAAGAAAGAGGAAGCTGAAAGAAATGCTCAACTCAAGAAAGAGAAAGACGTTAGGAAAGCTGCGTTACTAGATAAACAAATCGAAGAAGCCGAACGTACGCGGAACTTCGAATTAGAACGCATACGACTGTCCAATCAGTCTCAATCTTCCGTCCATTCAAACAATGTATCCTTATCGACCAACGTTAAGGTACCGAATATGGTCCCGTTCGTTGAATCAAGGGATGAAATGGACGCTTACATTCAACGTTTCAAGAGTTATGTGACATCTTCTAATTGGGATCGCAGTTTATGGCCTCTCTATTTCAGTGCGCGTTTAACTGGACGTGCTCGGTCAGTATATAGCAAGTTGCCTCCCAACTTAGCAAATGATTTTCCTAGCTCAAAATAAGCCCTTCTTACTCAATTTAATATGACTGAGGATGGTTATCGGGTTAAGTTTAAGGAAGCCAAGCCTAAAGCAGACTAGGGCCCGTTAAACCTCCTGAATCGGATTAAATCACATCTATCAAGATGGGGCGAGCTCTTAAGTTTTAACCTCACCTGTTGCCCCAAGGACTTAGCAGTTCATCTTAGAGAAACAGGACTCTCTAGTTAAATAATACTGCTTCTCGTGCAGATAAATTTCTTCAAGCAAGGGAGAGGAACCTTTGTACCAAAAGGAAACACTTGAACCCATCTGTGGCATCTGATAGTAACGAGGAAATACTAAGCCATAATACTTAACTCCAACACATTTTCTAATGAGCGATAAGAAAGTTTTTGTGTCGTTTTAAGATTTAACAGAAAACTCCTGAGATTTGCGTGGCAAATATGATATACCTGGGTCCTTAAAGGAGACCGAAGAATAAAAAGAGACATGCTGGGAGGTAGAGAGAACTTGTCGTTCCACGCTAAGCTGAGGTAAAAGATTTTGCGTATTGCGATGATGAGCAGAATGACCATGAATATGATTGAGTTGGTCAACAGGCTCCCTATCGATAAGTAGAACACCAGCATGTGCTTTGCGATTTTGGGACTCTGTCTTGTTTTCACTGTTAACATATTTGTTTACATCTACATTTGCATTGCAATTTCAAAACCCAGCATGTTTATGCTAACGGCAGTTCTGTTTCTTGTGTATGTATTTGCATTTTGCTTTTGCAAATTTGTCATGCTAATCCTACTATGGATTTTATTTTCGGTAGGTGCTTTTTTGGCATGTGGATTTATGTTCCGGATTAGGAAAATTTTGTGTGCAGTTATATTTTGGTGTTACATTCACAGTTCCCACCATATTAACATGAGCTGTGAGCTCTGAGTTGACAATTAAATTTGAATTGTTAACCGTACCCCCCAATATGGGGTTGATTAGAGCATATTGTTCTTTATAATTAGACACCGATGGGGAGTTATTACAACTAATAATATTGTTATCTGTATGCTTGTTGAATAAAACATTGTTAAGAGGAGTTTTCTGGTGTTTATCACTAAGTAATGGTGATGGTTTCTCCAATTGTTTACTAATTTTTCTTGTGTAGCAAAATGTGTGAAAAATGTCTTGATTTTCCGTTTATGATTCTCTTTAGAATATTTGTGGTGTCTTAGTTGACCAGATTTGTGTAGAGGCCATCTGTAACGATGGGAAAATTGAATTTGGCAATCTAGTGTCGAATGATGTAGGTGCTAATGATGATAATTTGTTTGAGCATTATAAATTGGCCTGTGAGCAAAGAATATGGGAGTGTAACCATTGTATGGAAATGTTTGTTGGAATCGTGGGTACTTGGGAGTTTGGAAAAATCTTTGTCGCAATTGAGATTTGGCAAAGATTTCTTTTACATATGAGTTTTCCTGTGCTCTTTTAGCCTCTGCCCAGATTTGGGGAATATAAAATTTGCATCACTTATTATTTATGTGATATATATATATATATATATATATATATATATATATATATATATATATATATATATATATATATATATATATATATATATATATATATATATATATATATATATATATATATATATATATATATATATATGTATATATATATATATATATATATCAATATCTTTCCACAATATATATCTATTTAAATATATCTATCTATATATAATATATATATATATATATATATATATATATATATATCTATGTCTCTTTCACCTATAAATAAATATATAAATATATATATATATATATATATATATATATATATATATATATATATATATATATATATATATATATATATATATATATATATATATATATATATATATTAATTATATATTTTAGAAAAATCTATGATGGAGTTTTATTTTAACATCTACGATGGAATTACTGAGAAACCTACAACTGCCTCCACGAACATACAGTCGGATATGTTTAGTTCTTTGAAAGTGTAGGAGCGGAAACTAAAAAATCAACTATTGTAAATAGTTTTAATCTATTAAGTTATTAAATGTCATCAATGTGAATAAATAGTTTTATAATGCCAAGGGTATAATTACCATATAAATATTCTGTTTACGACTAAAGTAAAAGTTTCTCATATATATATATATATATATATATATATATATATATATATATATATATATATATATATATATATATATATATATATATATATATATATATATATATATATATATATATATATATATATATATATATATATATATATATATATATATATATATATATATATATATATATATATATATATATATATATATATATATATATATATTTAAATGGTTGTGATTTATTAATGAATAGTTCGAACGAGTACCAAGGAGTGAGGTAGGAGTAGGAGAACGAGTTGAGTTGCCTAGGGCGGCTTATGCGAACGTTTGGAAAGGCAGATGATGCTGTCCTTTGTTTGAAGTAGGCGAAGGAGAGAAATTATTGCGAAAAAAATCTCTATATCTTTTGTGGAAGTAGTTTGTTTTTATTCGAAAATTTATTTTCAAAATAGCTTTCCTTTAAAAATTTTTTTTAGTTATTAAAGTAATTCGTTCGATTTGAAACCATATCCTAAAATTTCGACCTAATCCTTTAATTAATAAACTTCGAAATTCTTGGATTTGCTAAATTGATAATCGCTTTAATTCTTTTAAAATTAGAGTGTGTGGTAAAATGAGAACCATTTTAATTCTTTTAAAATGAGAAATGCTTTTTTATTTTTATTTTTATTTTTTAAATGAGAGGAAATGGTATTTTATCTGAATATGTTTAAAATCAGAACTAAATAAATATGTTCTGGAGCAAACTTCCTTCAAGATTTGGTTAAGATCAAAAAGGGAAATGGAAAAATTTAAAATGGAGGGGTCATAGGTCCTATCAATTCTTAAAAATTGGCTATTATGTTTTCGATTCGCGAGGACCAGTGGTGTAGTGGCAAATTTTCCAGTGTGGGAACGCTAAATATATTTGTCAAATTAAAAGGAAAGTCGTATTTATATGATTTCCAACAATGCCTACAATAGCTAAGAACATATAATGAATCTGAGCTCGCTGAATAACGCTGAGTCTTCAGGAATTGATTAGATAATATGGATGAGTAAAGGAAAAAGAAAATAAAGAAATAGTAACCTTATTTTTACAGATTTACTTAATTACTTTATTATTTTACAATACATCATAATTCATAAAATAGTTATACTTATATTCAACTATTCTTATGTAGGTTAAACTAACCTTACTAACATAACCTCATTTTTTTAATAAAAGATATTCTATAAATCGCAAAGAGAAATAAAACAAATTCAAGAAAATATAATCAACCGTTTACACATAATCAGCAAATGCGTCTTCTTATTTGTCGGGTTCATGTTTAGCTCGTCGAGTTCTAGTATCATCAGCTGTGCAGTGTTGCCGTAACCATGTTCTGACGTAATGCTCTGGATTCCATGTCCAAATATTTGGGCCATTCAACTTGATAAACATTAGGGCTGATACGTGTTTGATGATCAGTCATGTTCTAGTTGGCGATATTATTATATTCATATGACCAAAACCCCGTTCACACTTTGATGAACTGCAAGGAATGAGCTTGGAGCAATTCATCAGTGTGTTTAAATCCTTTGGAATGACAATGCTGTTTTCTAGATATTCTCTGAAGCTGTTTTTAATTTTGTTTAAATTCAACCTGAATCTTGCACAGAGCTTTTCAATTTCTTTTTCACGGTATCAAACTGATTTGTTGGGAGTCCAGCTTTTGCTTTCAAGCACTTGCAATTCTGAAAGAAGTGAAATACATTCTTTTTCATGATTGTCGGTCCGTGTAGATGGCTCATTGCTGCTTCTAGTGATGAAAAGCCTTCTATTAAGGTTGGACATGTTCATTTTATCACAAACATTTTCAGTAGTTTCCTTATCCGCCTTAGCAGATATGGTCTCAGCTGTCAAGTGGCCTGCTGATTGTTTGGGTAGGAAATTTTTTTTTTTTTAAAGAAGTAAGTTGGGCAGACTTATTAGACCCATTGAAAGTAATTGTAAATGCACACCATTCTTTAGAAATTGAAGTACGTTCCTTTTTGAAAGCACCAAGATGAGAAACTTGGCTACATTATGTACAGCCTAATTTACCGTTTTTGCAATCTAACCAAGCGAACGCTTCTTTTTTGCATTCCTACATATCCTTAGACCAAATAGAAGTCCATTTTGATACCTTTTCAACGTCAGGTGTTGCCGAAGATGCAGAACCTACAGAAGGAGAACTTACAGCTGTTGCCGGTAAGCCACTTTTATCATCTGAATCCTCGGTTAAATGTTTGCCTATATCTTTATTTTGTTGTTTAGTGAAGAACGACAGAAGTGTTTTTTGATTTATCTTGGACGATTCCATAATGCATACTGACACTGAGTAATTGCGTTCAACCTTCAGTTCGTCTGATTATTTATTATTAACAACGGCTACAGACAACAACGTAATGCGTATCGCGAACTAACGTAACGCACAGGCACAATGACAAGATATTGAAGACAGACAGGTTACCACACGAACCCCGAATGCGCGACGGCCAGGCGATAGTGTTTCCACTTGAGGGATTTTTATCCCATTTTAGAGATATTTTGCATATTATTATTTAAGATCAACATCAATCGAGTTTACAAATGTTTGTAAAGTATTGTTTTATTATTTACATCAATCATTTTATACCAAATCAATATTCAGCACTAATTTTTTTTTTTTTTTTTTTTGCTGCGGAAAACCAGTGTGCGAATGCTTTCCCACGGGTTCCCGCTCCAATACACCACTGTTCGTTAGTTTTAAATCATAAAACGACTTCACACACACACACACACACACACACATATATATATATATATATATATATATATATATATATATATATATATATATATCTATATATATATATCTTTAT
>JABUQX010147124.1:0-2500 GCA_015478945.1 Trachelipus rathkii
TTAAAACTTGATAGTTATAAAATTTATAAACAAAAAGTATTAACAGTTAATAATAAATTCTTTGTTCAAAGATAATGATTGATTTATTATAGAAGTTTTAAGAAACTTTGAAATAATTTTAGTTATAATTGAATGAGTAATATAAATGTACGTATTTAATTAAAACAAAATGTTTTAATAAATTATACGTTATGTTCATACAAAAGAACTTATTTGATATGTTTGAACAAGGTGGGTCTATGGAGGCGAGATGTGGAAGTGTGTGTGTGTGTGTGTGTGTGTGTATGTGAATGTGTGTGTGTGTAGGTGTGTGTGTGTGTGTGTGTAAGTGTGTGTGTGTGTGTGTGTGTGTGTGTGTGTGTGTGTGTGTGTGTCTGTGTTAAATGATAATAACAATAGGCATGAAGTAAATAACACTAAGTATAATAATAAAATAAAATAATAAAAATAAAATAAAATAATAAAAATAAATAAAAAATAATAAAAATAATAATAAAAATAAATAAAAAGTATTAAAACAAATTAAAAACATAATGTTAATAAATATATGAGTTAAAGCAGTAAAGCATATGAGTTAAAGCAGTAAAACATATGAGTTAAAGCAGTAAAGCAGTAAAACATATGAGTTAAAGCAGTAAAGCAGTAAAACAAAAGCATACTAATCCCTTTGTTGCTAGGTAACACCTCTATTGATTTACTGATTTGCTGCTTATTAAGATATGTAATGTTAATAAATATATGAGTTAAAAGCAGTAAAACATATGAGTTAAAGCAGTAAAAGCAGTAAAACAAAAGCATACTAAACCCCTTTTGCTATGTAACACCTCTATTGATTTACTGATTTACTGCTTTAAGGTATGTAATGTTAATAAATATATGAGTTAAAGCAGTAAAGCAGTAAAACAAAAGCATACTAATCCCCTTGTTGCTATGTAACACCTCTATTGATTTACTGATTTACTGCTTTAAGGTATGTAATGTTAATAAATATATGAGTTAAAGCAGTAAAACATATGAGTTAAAGCAGTAAAGCAGTAAAACAAAAGCATACTAATCCCTTTGTTGCTAGGTAACACCTCTATTGATTTACTGATTTACTGTTTTAAGGTCTGTAAAGTATATGTTTTTAATAAAAAATGTTTAAGTATGAAGTAAAAATGAATGACTCATAGTATATTTGAAAAGAAATTTTTTGAATAGTTTACATTGGTATCACAACTATGAAATATGTGTTAAATAATAATAATAGGTCTGTAATGAGTTACAGTTTTAGGATCGCGAAAATGTTTTTAATAAAAATGTTTAAGTATGAAATAAAAATGAATGACTCATAGTATATATATTTTTCATTCGCGCGGGAATATTGCGCCTGCGGGCGCACGCGGCGGGCGGGTACGCGGAAATATTGCGCCTGCGGGCGCACGCGGCGGGCGGGAACGCGGAAATATTGCGCCTGCGGGCGCACGTGGCGGGCGGGAAGCGGCGGGTCGCACCTGCGGGTGCGGTGTTCGTCTGACTTTGTGCGGAAGGCGCATGCTGCGCCCTGGTGATCAGCTTATGATCTAGGGGTAGACATCAATATTAGCTTTGTTCTAGGCTCAGGGTTGGGAACCATCAAAGATGAACAATCAATAAATCTGAGTCATCAAAGATGAACCATCAAAGATGAACCGACAAAGATGACGTCATCAAAGATGAGTCATCAAAGATGACGTCATCAAAGATGAACCATCAAAGCTGAGGTATCAAAGTTGAGTCAACAAAATTGAGCCATCAAAGTTGAGGAATCAAAATATCGAGTGTGTGAGTGTAAGTGTATCTGTGTGTGAGTGTAAGTGTATATGGGCTAGTGTAAGTGTCTATGGTGAGTGTAAGTGCGTATAAGTGTCATAGTGTGTATGTATGTGAGTGTGTGTGTGTATAAGTGTCTATGGTGAGTGTAAGTGTCTATGGGTAAGTGTAAGTGTCTATGGGTGAGTGTAGGTGTGTGTGTGTGTAAGCGTAAGTGTAAGTGTGTATAAGTGTCTATGGCTGGGTGTAGTTGTGTGTATAAGTGTCATAGTGTATGTGTGGTGTGTGTGTGTGTAAGCGTAAGTGTGAGTGTATCTGTGTGTGAGTGTAAGTGTATGTATCTAGGTATGTGTGTATGTGTGTGTGTGTGTGTGTGTAAGTAATATATATATATATATATATATATATATATATATATATATATATATATATATATATATATATATATATATATATATATATATATATATATATATATATATATATATAGGCTATAAGTATTAGAAAAAGACTAACTCATAGTAGGAAGCATCCTAGCAACTTGTAATATACACCAATCGATTCCTCATACCTTATAACCTAGGGGTAGACACCAATATTAGGGCTATTCTAGGCTCAGGGGAGGCTAGAAAAGGCTTGAAAAAGTGGCACTCAGTTGGCACTATGTGGCACTCAGTTGGCACTATGTGGCACTCCACTTGGCACTCAT
>JABUQX010147124.1:5000-17500 GCA_015478945.1 Trachelipus rathkii
CCATCCCTCCATCTTCTTCTTGGTCTCCCAGCAGGTCTTCTTCCTTCTGGCTGCCAGTTGTAGAATCTCGCAGGGTATCTCTCCTCATTCATTCTTCGGACATGGCCATACCACCTTAGCTGTTGTCTCTCTATCAACCAATCAATGGGTTCTATTCCAAGCTCGCGCCTAATTTCCGAATTTCTTCTTCGCTCCCTTCTCGTCACTCCCGCTATCAGTCTCAGTACTCTCATTTCTGCTGCCACAATCTTGCTTTATGTTCTGGTGGTAAGGGTCCAAGCTTCCGACCCATATACGAGAGTAGGTCTTAGTATTGTCGTATATATCAAAACCTTAACATCCCTCGGTACATGCCTGTTTTTCAGCAATCCATACAGCTGTCCCACACTCCTCGAAAACCTGTTTATACGCTCCTCAATCTCTCCGGCCATTTCTCCATCCACGTTTACAGTAACACCCAGGTACTTAAATTTTTCCACTTCCTTCAACCTTTCCCCCTCTATCACGATGTCAAGCACCTCTCTTTCTATATATATATATATATATATATATATATATATATATATATATATATATATATATATATATATATATATATATATATATATATATATATATATATATATATATATATATATATATATTTCGTTCCGGCTTCTATTTTTTGGGAAACGACATTTAATAATAAAAAGGAGCACCAATAGTCTGAACATCCCAACCGTAAAACTTTAATCAACGTTTCGGAAACAAGCTGTTCCCATCCTCAGGATACAAAACTATAATAAAACATATAAATAACAATAAAATCGAAGCAAAATTACAGTAATAATAATAATAATAATAATAATAATAATAATAATAATAATAATAATAATAATAATAATAATAATAATAATAATAATAATAATAATAATAATAATAATAATAATAATAATAAATGTGGTGAAAACACAAACTAGACAGCGCAAACTAATGTAAAGGAAAATTTACTAAAATTGACATTATATACATGGGATGCAAATAACAAAATATTGGAATGAATGGTGAACAATAAAATTCAGAATGAAACAAAAACTAAACTCAAAATGAATAAAAATAAAAAATTATTATGATTGGGATTAATGAAACATCAATTATTTATAACGATTGCAAAAAATAATAAACAGTTATAAATAATTGATGTTTCATTAACCCCAATCATAATCGAAATTTAAAGCTAATATATTCAATCAAGTGTCAGGCAGATAACATATAGTTAAATAAAAATTAAACTTACTTAATCAAGGTTGAATGATAGGTTTGAGACGAACAGAAAATCGAGACTTCATAGTAATTGTAGATTAAATGGACCACTGTCGTTATTGAGACTAGGCTTAAGATTATGTATGAACAAAGATTCCAAAATATGTAAGTTGGTTTTATCGGGTGTTTGTGCGAGTATAATGAAATGGGAGTGATTAAGAGGGTGATTATTAGTGTGAGAATGATCTCTGATGGTGGAGTGGGCTGGGGAACAGAGAAAGTTGTTTGTCCGAGAAGAAACACCCCGGTGCTCGTCGATCCTAACTGTAAGTTGCCGCAGGGTGCTACCCACGTAGATGGCTGCGCAGCCATCACAAGAAAATTTGTAAACAACAGAGGACTTAAGAGCAACGGGAGTTCTATCCTTATGATTTAAAATAGATGAAATGTTAAAAGAGGAAGTGAAGATGAGATTGATGTTGAGTTGGGGATAGAGGTCCTGCAATACTTGCGATAGGTCTTTTTTTAATTTTAGGTATATGGGGTCGTAATAGGGCAAACTGACGAAAAGATCTCTTTTTTGGGGTTGACTATAGATTAGTTTAGGGTCGAATTTGGAATTTAAATAAGAATTAATGGATCTGTAGTTTGAAGTTAAAAATTTATGAAGGAAATTAAATTCTTTATGCATTAAAAAATAGGAGGAAGATAAATGGTAGGCTCTATGTAGTAGAGTTTTTATGCTGTTACATTTGTATAAAAGGGGGGTGTGACTAAAAAAGTTCAAACCAAGTCCAGTGAATGTTTTTTTCCTATAAATCTCTGTGGTGAAGTCGAAAGAGGATTTATTAATTATAAGATCGAGGAAGGACAGAGAATTGTTGCTTTCTTCTTCTCTAGTGAATTTAATGTTGTGGAGTTGAGCATTAAGATAATTAAAAAAAGGAAGTATACTGTTTTTGTCCTTGAATAGTAAAAAGGTGTCATCCATGTACCTCTTATAAAAAGAAGGTTTGATCTGGGGGGGACATTGGTTCAACCACCTAGTTAGCGCTAAGGGGAGAGCCCATAGCTAACGAATTTGATTGGCAATATAGTTCATTATTAAAGAAGAAATAAGTGTCCTTAGTTGCCAAATCGAGTAGATACTTGAATTCCTGTCTATTAAAATTATTGAAATTATCTGTAGAACTGAAAATAGTATTAATGATAAGATTAATGACATCATCGGTAGGAATATTTGTGTAGAGAGACTCAATATCAAAACTAGTCATATGAAAAGTGTGTAAATTATTGATGGAAAATAGCCAGTCCTTAAAATCATAAGAATTGCGTATGGTGTAAGAATTTGAGGCGAAGGGGGATAAGAGGGGGACTAAAAACTTTGCAAGGTTATAGTTGTGGGTTGTATAAGCTGCTAATATGGGACGAATCGGGATGTTTGGTTTATGGACCTTAGGCAGACCGTACAGGATACCGGGGGATGAGCCCCTGGAATACAACATATCGAAAGTAGATTTATTTATTTTTTCAAATTTCAAAAGCTTACGTAAGTTTCTATTTAGTTTATCTTCTAAATTTAGTGAAAGTTTCAAGGGATCTACATTTTTCAACAGTTTAAATTTTGAAGTATCAGAGAGAATATTAGTTACTTTGTCAATATAGTCAGACCTATTTAAAATAACTGTTCCAAGGCCTTTATCAGGTTTGCAAAAAATTAAAGAATGATCAGATTGAAGGGATTTTAAAATGAAAAAATCTTTTTTAGAAATCAAAAAGGAAAAAACTTTTGAAGGTTTAAACTTATAATAGTAGTTGAAAGCAATTTGTTTTATTTTATGGGTGACTAATTTAAAATCGGCTTTGTAAATATCAAAAGGTTTAAGTATATAAATTAGTTTTTCGAAAGATTGCAAGTATTTTAAATAATCAATGCGAAAACGCGGTAAACAAAAGTTAAGACCCAAACTTAGAATTCTTTTCTCATCTAATGATAGTATTTTAGAGGAGTAATTAAAAATTAAATTATCAGGATTAGTGTTAATCAGGTTCAAGTTAAGAGACTTTAATTTCTTCTCGTGTCTCAATTTATGGTCATTTACAATTTTGGAAGAATGAACCGCTAATTTGTTAGTAATATATGTAAATGACCATAAATTGAGACACGAGAAGAAATTAAAGTCTCTTAACTTGAACCTGATTAACACTAATCCTGATAATTTAATTTTTAATTACTCCTCTAAAATACTATCATTAGATGAGAAAAGAATTCTAAGTTTACCGCGTTTTCGCATTGATTATTTAAAAGGTCCATAAACCAAACATCCCGATTCGTCCCATATTAGCAGCTTATACAACCCACAACTATAACCTTGCAAAGTTTTTAGTCCCCCTCTTATCCACCTTCGCCTCAAATTCTTACATCATACGCAATTCTTATGATTTTAAAGACTGGCTATTTTCCATCAATAATTTACACACTTTTCATATGACTAGTTTTGATATTGAGTCCCTCTACACAAATATTCCTACCGATGATGTCATTAATCTTATCATTAATACTATTTTCAGTTCTACAGATAATTTCAATAATTTTAATAGACAGGAATTCAAGTATCTACTCGATTTGGCAACTAAGGACACTTATTTCTTCTTTAATAATGAACTATATTGCCAATCAAATTCGTTAGCTATGGGCTCTCCCCTTAGCGCTACCTTAGCAAACTTTTATCTTAATCATTATGAAACTATGTGGTTGAACCAATGTCCCCCCCAGATCAAACCTTCTTTTTATAAGAGGTACATGGATGACACCTTTTTACTATTCAAGGACAAAAACAGTATACTTCCTTTTTTTAATTATCTTAATGCTCAACTCCACAACATTAAATTCACTAGAGAAGAAGAAAGCAACAATTCTCTGTCCTTCCTCGATCTTATAATTAATAAATCCTCTTTCGACTTCACCACAGAGATTTATAGGAAAAAGACATTCACTGGACTTGGTTTGAACTTTTTTAGTCACACCCCCCTTTTATACAAATGTAACAGCATAAAAACTCTACTACATAGAGCCTACCATTTATCTTCCTCCTATTTTTTAATGCATAAAGAATTTAATTTCCTTCATAAATTTTTCACTTCAAACTATTTCCCTTCTTCATTAATCTACAGATCCATTAATTCTTATTTAAATTCCAAATTCGACCTTAAACTAATCTATAGTCAACCCAAAAAACGAGATCTTTTCGTCAGTTTGCCCTATTACGACCCCATATACCTAAAATTAAAAAAAGACCTATCGCAAGTATTGCAGGACCTCTATCCCCAACTCAACATCAATCTCATCTTCACTTCCTCGTTTAACATTTCATCTATTTTAAATCATAAGGATAGAACTCCCGTTGCTCTTAAGTCCTCTGTTGTTTACAAATTTTCTTGTGATGGCTGCGCAGCCATCTACGTGGGTAGCACCCTGCGGCAACTTACAGTTAGGATCGACGAGCACCGGGGTGTTTCTTCTCGGACAAACAACTTTCTCTGTTCCCCAGCCCACTCCACCATCAGAGATCATTCTCACACTAATAATCACCCTCTTAATCACTCCCATTTCAATATACTCGCACAAACACCCGATAAAACCAACCTACATATTTTGGAATCTTTGTTCATACATAATCTTAATTAAGCCTAGTCTCAATAACGACAGTGGTCCATTTAATCTACAATTACTATGAAGTCTCGATTTTCTGTTCGTCTCAAACCTATTATTCAACCTTGATTAAGTAAGTTTAATTTTTATTTAACTATATGTAGTGATGTACGCTGGGCAAATGCCCAGTGGGCAGGCATTTATAAAATGGGCATTTGTCCAGGCATTTGTCCATTTCATAAATGCCTGCCCAAAAACTGGGCATTTATAAAATTATCAGCAAAGGATTGATTAATTATTGACAGCATTTAAAAAAAACATTCAAAGAATAGTTATCTTATTTTTTGCATATATATATATATATATATATATATATATATATATATATATATATATATATATATATATATATATATATATATATATATATATATATATATATATATATATATATATATATATATATATATATATATATATATATATATATATATATATATATATATATATATACATATATATAACATATCTATATATATATATATAATATATATATATATATATATATATATATATATATATATATATAAATACTGCGGTTGGTAAAAAGATAAAAAGAAAAATTAAAATTACAAAAATAAAATTAAAATTCTGTAATACAAACATATGTTAAAAAGATAATAAAAATTAAACATAAAATTGCAAAAATAAAATTAAAATTGTAATTCATTAGTCATACAGTTAAAATGAAAAGAAAACGAATAACTTTAGAGTCCACAAGGATCCTCTGCTGGCAATAGGCTTTTACTGTAACTCGTTGCACTCGCATTGATAGCGTTTGTATATGCTTCTCTCGCTGAAATATTAACAAATTTTATACAGTGTGTACAGTATTTTATAAATATTTTTATCATAGCTGAGAAACGAAACATACCACAACCAAATTCTATAAAAAAAAAACATAGATTGGCATATCACTGGAAGAGGAAATAAAAATTTTAATTTAATTAGAGCTGGCTCTTCTATAACAACTGTTTCATGTAAATACAGGGAGAAATGAATCGACAATTCGAACAATTAAAAACAAAGAAAAAGAATTAAGAACGCAGTCATACTAGGAAGATCTTTAAGTGCATCTAAAATGACAAGCCGTCTGCGAGATGATACGTTGGTTAAAACTGAACAGGCATTAAATATCTATCTGGCTCGAAGACATGAATCGAAAACGAGTGCCTTGCGACGGAATAACGTTAAGAACAAAGGCCTCTACTCTATATGATAAGTTTAAAAATCGAAATGACAAAGTATAAATTTAGCCAGGGTTGGCTTGATAATTTCAAAAAGCGTTTTTGCTTTAAAAAATATTCGTACGACAGGAGAATCGACGTCCGCAGATAATGAAGCAGCAAGAACTTTTCCAGATGAATTTATGAAAATAAATGAAGATAAAGGGTAACTGCCTGAACAAGTTTTCTATGCTGATGAAACTGGGCTTCTCTGGAAAAAAATGCCAGATCGCACATACATTTCTAAAAATGAAAAGCGAGGCCCAGGCTTCAAAGCAGCAAAGGATCGTGTGACAATATTATTTTGCTGCAATGCAGCTGGCCACTTAATAATAAAGCCTGGCTTCCTTCATAAGTCAGCAAACCTACTTTGTATGATAGGAAAAAACAAAAATCTATTGCCAGTCTTCTAGCAGTCCAATAAAAGGGCTTGGGTCACAGTTGATTTATTTAAAGACTGGTTTCATAAGTGTTTTTGTTTCAGAAGTCAAGAGTTACCTTGAAAATAAAGGAATGCCATTTAAAGGGTTGTTAATACTTGACAATGATGGCGGTCATCCAGAAGGGCTTAAAACTGCCAATGAGAATGTCGAAGTTGTATTTGTTCCAGCCAATACTTCAATTCTTCAAGCTTTAGATCAAGGAGTGAATCGATGTTTCAAAGCTAATTACATAAAGATAACATTCACACGGATTTGTAATTTTCTTGATGAGGATTCGAATGCAAACGTCATGAACTGGAGGAAATCTTTAAATATTGCAGACTGTGTAAATTATGTTAAGGAGGCAATTGATCAAATTAAACCACAATCGGTTAACGCTTGCTGGAAAAATTTATGGAGTGAATGCGTTACAGATTTTCAAGGATTTTCAACTGCAGAAGATGAAGTTGCAAACATTGTTGCAATTGCTCATCACATTGGTGGTGATGGATTTGACGGCCTCCACCAAAAAGAAATTTAAGAAATAATTGAAGGGAATAAGGAGACATTAACGAATGATGTGTTAACTGAACTTGTTAATTCAGTTTCTGATACTGAAGATGACGATGAAAAAAATGTTGTAGTAAATGATTGGGATTTAAATACATTAGGTGAACTGTGTTTCGTATGACAAAACAGTTAAATAATTTCATTATCGTCAAAGATCCTTCAATGGAATGCAGTCTCAAAATTAAAAGAGAAATTGAAAAATGATTTAAAACCATATGAAGAAATATTTGGTGAGCTAAAAAGGCAAAAGCGTCAATTGCCGATAACGATGTATTTCTCAAAAAAGCAGCCTATGCAATCTACAGATTCGGAACCGCCTTCATCTCCAACTAAAATATTTTTGTGCGCAATTGGATTAACTTTAAAATTTTATATTACAATACTTAGACTATTCAATTAAATATAAAAAAATATTATCTCCAAATTTATAAAGGTTTATACATTGTATATTTTTTTCATTTAAAAAAACTTTTTTTTTGTTCAATTTAAGATGTGTACAGTACTGTACTGTAATGTAATAAATATCCTACTAATTAACTAGTCAATAAAATATGTTTATATACTATACTGTAAATAACATTATATGTACAAATTTATTCAATTATTATTAAGGATAAATAAAATACTGCTGATATTTTATTCACCTTATACAAAGGTAAAAATTTTAAAATTAATGATTTTTCAAGGGAATTAAAGTTATATGCGATGTCGCCTATAACGCGGGGGTCACTAACCTAACCCCAGCTTTCTACGCGGGACAACTATATATATATATATATATATATATATATATATATATATATATATATATATATATATATATATATATATATATATATATATATATATATATATATATATATATATATAATAAAAGTATAAATGCCCTCTAAAATGCCCAAATTGGACAAATGCCCAGGGCATTTGCCCAATTCTTAAGTGCCCAGGCATT
Organism: Trachelipus rathkii; assembly: GCA_015478945.1. NCBI lineage: Eukaryota > Metazoa > Arthropoda > Malacostraca > Isopoda > Trachelipodidae > Trachelipus > Trachelipus rathkii. The sequence goes on from JABUQX010147124.1 coordinate 13,125, forward strand.
TACCCATCACTAACTATATGTTATCTGCCTGACACTTGATTGAATATATTAGCTTTAAATTTCGATTGTGATTGGGGTTAATGAAACATCAATTATTTATAACTGTTTATTATTATTTTTTATTTTTTGCAATCGTTTTTATTATTAATCATTTTCCATTTTTATATTTTTATTTTTATTTTTATTCATTTTGAGTTTAGTTTTTGTTTCATTCTGAATTTTATTGTTCACCATTCATTCCAATATTTTGTTATTTGCATCCCATGTATATAATGTCAATTTTAGTAAATTTTCCTTTACATTAGTTTGCGCTGTCTAGTTTGTGTTTTCACCACATTTATTATTATTATTATTATTATTATTATTATTATTATTATTATTATTATTATTATTATTATTATTATTATTATTATTATTATTATTATTATTATTATTATTATTATTAGTTATTATTATTACTGTAATTTTGCTTCGATTTTGTTATTTATATGTTTTATTATAGTTTTGTATCCTGAGGATGGGAACAGCTTGTTTCCGAAACGTTGATTAAAGTTTTACTGTTGGGATGTTCAGATTTTTTTTGTTCCTTTTATTATATATATATATATATATATATATATATATATATATATATATATATATATATATATATATATATATATATATATATATATATATATATATATATATATATATATATATATATATATATATATATATATATATATATATATATATATATATATATATATATATATATATTTCCGTATATTTATATATATGTACATAAATATGTATATTTTTATATATATATATATATATATATATATATATATATATATATATATATATATATATATATATATATATATATATATATATATATATATATATATATATAATGTTAAGGTGCCATTTTTTTTCGAAATCGGTTTCTGTCGGTTGTGATTTTGATAATCGTGTTTTTTAGTAATTGATACATAAGGTGCGTTACCAAGTAGATCAATGTCAAATTCGGTAATGTAGATTGGCCCCTCGTTCCCCAGATTTGACAGCGTTAGATTTTTTCATATATATACTTACTTAAAATAACGAGTTTATGCTAATGCCATAGAAAAAATTATGCCGATGTCAAATCAAAATTATTGCGCCGCACCGCATCTTTATTTATTTAATTTATTTTATTTTTTCAATCGTACTCACCAAGTCTATGAAATTGGGTGCCGCACCTCACCACACTGATGCGTTGGCCAATTCTAGACGAAACATCACAAAGAAAAGAGTAACAGGCATCTTTGTTTCGACGAAAATGTACTAGAGAAACAGATGACCAAGACAGTCTCGGATATGATGTCGAGACATTTTGGAAAGGGGTGCAAAATACTTGTTGCAGAACGTCAACTTTTCGAAAATTGATATTATGAACTCGATCCAGAAACTGTTAGTTGGTTCACAGGTGAATCGATGGTACATGCTGGGGTTGACGCGGGCCTAGCTTGACCCAACTACAAAATCAATATGTCTCTGGGAGCATGTCCCACCATCTTTCAGCTGAGTTGGTGCTATAATTGCATGTACCTAGTTAAACCCTAAATAAGTGATCCTCCGGGCAAAAGTGTTATGGCAACAGAGAGCCAAGCAGCTAAATGAACTAGAAGCTCAAGCGGTTGTGAATCAAAGAAGCTAGCACCAGGAATGTCAGTGAGACCTGCAGTAGGTGGATCTACATAACGGCGCTGCTGTTCGTTCCGAGCATACCAGGTTTGAGATTAAAGGAATCCAGATCGCATCGTTAACAGAAATAGGGTGAGACTGCCTAATCTGTCCGGAACCCTTTTGTGGTCTTCAAGAAAAGCCATGTGAAAGATCTGACGAGAGCAGTGGGAAATTCAGGCCTTGAACGATTATTATTGGACACGTATTATTTGTCTCAGACAGGGAGAAGAGTTTGCTCTGACCCTTTTTGCAAAAAAAAAAAAAGGGGACTCTGGTAAGTATGAAATCAAGCACCTGATTGGTCTTCTAGCTGGCCACGTACCAGTCCAGATAACATCTCAAGAGAAAAAGGGAAAACTTGATTGTAACATATCGATTCTGGTGCATAGGAGCGAAGAATGTAAGTTCCTTCTTTGACTGCTGAAGCACTAGACATGAAGGGCCAAACCAAAGGTTTCAAACACTCATATAATATAGGGTTTTATGTAGGCCCTCAGGGTGGATCTACAGATCTAGATCAATCATATAAGGGGCCTTGATAGAGGTCAACACCTAACATATAATCTAATGTAATCTGTTTTTAACTGATCAAATGGTAACGGTAACAGACCACAAAATAGTAGCTTTCATTACTTGGTGCCTTACAGGTTTCACCCCATTTGCACCACTGTCGCATCATTTTACAAAGGTAGGCTCTCCTTTTATCATAATACATAAAAACACTATTACAGACCACTTTCCTTATAAGGGCGCCTTCAAAAATAGCCTTATCCGTCCCTTCCCTCATTACCACTGGGAGCTCCAGTCCCTCGGTAGTGGGGTTAGTGTCAAGCAAATTGACGTCGGGCTATTCTGATGCACCGTCTTCTCTCTCACCAATTTCTGCAACCTTCACGGCTATCCCCTAATTTCAAGTATGGTAAACACTTCTCTAAACCTCATCTCCCTGTTCTTAACCAAAATTGAAGCGTTTGATCGTTCTAACAGCAAACTCTACTATGTTCCTTCTTACTGTCTTTATCTTCAGTACAGCTAAAAAAAAAAAAAAAAAAAAAGAGCTGTTGTTAGCTATGTGCGCAATGATGATGTTTGTTCTCGTGTCTCTGATTTGGAGTCTTCCGAATTTTCTACCTTATGGCTCCAAGTTATACTTGTCAATCTACTACTAAATTTATTTGTTCTGTATATCTGTCTCCTACTCAACTGACTATCCTAAATTCTTTGACTACCTAAATTCCAAATTGAACATAATCTCTTCTTCACCTTTTTCTGAAATCATCATTCTTGGTGATTTTAACGTTCACCACCTAATGGCTTTCCTCTAATTCTCAAAATACAGCTGGTAGACTTGCCTATAATTTTCTATCCAGAATGACCTCGAGCATTTGGTGAAGCTTCTTTTATTGTGTTCCTGATCGTCATGAGGATGATTCATACATTTTAGATCTTTTTTTCCCTAACCTCTAATCCTTCTCTTTATTCTGTTAAACTCTTTTCTCCTCTGGGTTCCTCCCCAATCACCTTCTTGTATCTCTATATCCTGTTCTATCTCTTCAAGTCTTTAGCAGGAAAGACTCCTCATACGGCAGGAAACGTTTTTGGCAAATGACTATTGCTTCGAGTGGGAGGGATCCCTCAGAGTGTGCAGAGCACATAGCAGAAGAGATTTTCTCTTGCAGGGAGTTGTACATTCCACATTCTTTCCCTTCAACTAAACCTAACAAAATTTGGTGTAGCTCTGATTGTTCTCGTGTATTCGTCACCGAGTCGCTGCCTTCAGAAATCACGATAGTTTTCAAACTCCAGAAACTCATGCAGATTATATTTCGTCGGATCGTCAAAAAAAAAAAAAAATTAAATATACTCTTTTTCTCCATCAGAAAATGCAATAATCTTTCTAGTACCTCTTCCTTACTCTCTTTCGGTCATTTTGCAAAGAATTTCAGCTCTAACTTTGCTTCCTCCTCTTTCTCTCCTCAAGTATCTTTCGACGGCACTACTGCCGTTATACCTTGTGTTAAAGCTGGGCTCTTGGCACAAATCTTTGCCTCTAATTCCGCTTTAAACGATTCTGGAGCTATTCCTCCTTCTTCACCTTTCCAACTCATTTGTGCTTAATATTCTAATTTCTTCTAAACATGTTATTTTTGATGTACCTGAGATTAACACCGAGAAGGCGTATGTCTTGATGGTTTTGTTCCTGTGGTTATCAAAACCTTTTCTACCGAGCTTGCATCTTGCCTTGGTAAACCATTCCTTCTCTGCCTTTCGGAACTTGAACCTTCAGTTCTTGCTGGAAACGTGCTCTCATTCATTCTGTCTCGAAATATAAGGAACCCCTCTCAACCCTCAAACTATCGTCCTATCGCTTTAATAACTTCTGTTATTTTTAAGGTATTCAAATCTATCATTGACATTAAGATTTGGAATTTTCTCAAAACTTTTAATCTTATATCTTATCACCAGTATGGCTTCCGTGAAAAGCGTTCTAATGGTGATCCAATATTTTCTCTCGTTTGTGACTCTTGGTCCTCTTCCCTTCGGAATTTCGCTGTGGCGCTAGATTTATCAAAAGCCTTCGATAGAGTCTAGCACAAAACTTTGATTTCTAAACAACTTGCATCTTTGGGTATCTATCCTTCTCTCCGATTTCCTTTCCG
>JABUQX010147124.1:22500-25000 GCA_015478945.1 Trachelipus rathkii
TATTGACCATTTATTCGTAGCACCACTTTTCTTAATAGCAGACGTATATTTATTTCCAACATTGCATTTTATCAAGTTTTTGTGCTATTTGCTCTGATTTTTATATTTTTATCACTGAAGGCGGGTAACATTAAGAATAAATTTTTTTTTTTATAAATTTCTGAGAATGTGCGTATATATACTGGTAAATAATACAATGCTTAAACACGTTAAAATAAGCAGTGGTAATTACTATTTAGTAATTACAATACTTAAACGTGAGAATAAAGTTGTGGTGGTAAAAATTGCATTAACATGTCTTGGTAGCTTAATTCCATTATAAATATCATATTTTTTACCATATATTTTAATATTTTTATAATATATTATTATAATATTTTAATATTACCATATTTTTACCATAATTTATGAAACGTGTCACCACCAAATTCAGATAAATTGTATTGTACATTCAACATAAATGATGAATAAAATAATATAAACATTGATTACTTAACATCGAGAAATTCTTAACAGAGTAAATATATAGTAACAATATGTAACAATAACATATGTATATATATATATGTATATATATATATATTCTATATATATATATATATATATATATATAACTATATAACTATATATATATATATATATATATATATGTAATAATAATAACAACAACTGCAATAACGGCTGCTGTATATATATATCTTTCGCTATATATATATATATATATATAATCTTCAAAAATTAATATTTCCCCAAACGAGGAAGAACCTACTAGGGAAGTAATTATCCGGTTATCCGGCCGGATAACAATGATATCCGGCCGATTACCGGATAGTCAAGAATACCGGATAGTTGCCGGATATCCGGCCCATCTAATATATATATATATATATAGCATAGTATATAATATATATATATATATATATATATATATATATATATATATATATATATATGCTTATAATAACCAATATATATATATGCTTATATATATATATATATATATATATACAAGGTGTATACCAAGTTGAAGTTAACACCGTTAATCCTTAATCGTTAACCAAAAATTTAGCGGCGTTAATCATTAAAGCGTTTATCGGTAAAGAATGTAACGGAAGTTAACGTTAATCGTTAACGTTAACCGTCTTTTCAAAATATGTAGGAATAGTAATAATAATTGTTAATTTTCTTTTATTATGATTGCAGATATTCAAATTATTTTAATGAAAAAAAAAAAATAAAATATATATATATATATATATATATATATATACACTTATATAACATAATAATATATATATAACTATATATATATATATATATATATATATATATATATATATAAAAATAAATATATATAATATATATATATTTAATATATATATAATATATATTTATGCTATATATATATATATATATATATATATATATATATATATATAATAATATAATATATATACTTCTTTACTCATATATATATATATATAGATATATATAATAACAAACACATATATATATATATATATATATATATATATATATATTCTTTGACGAAGCAAAAAGAAGTATCACCAACGGTCAATGCAGATACTTTGCCGCTTTAGAAATAAATAAGTAATTAATACTTATGTATATTGTGTAAAAATAATAGGATATATCAACTTACAGTTTTAATACAAATATGTATATTATTTATAAATTACAATGCTTATTCCTTCATTTTTATATTTTTCACTAGTCACAAAAGAAGGAAGTTCAAGTAACGAACGAAAGAAGTTAATGACTCATTGAATGGGCAACATTCACTATCTTTTTTTCTTCAGCGAACCAATAAGAAATGAGAATACAGCATAAGAAAAACAATGTTAACCATTACTAAACGGGATAATACCCTGTAAGAATAAACATATTTTGAGCCATTGAGAGGAGCGTTTAAGTAATTTTTGAAAAAAAAGTTTATCTGTTATCGAAATCGAATCTAATACAATAAAATCTGAGATGAAAAAAATTTATAAACTCGTAAATTAAGGTAACGGTTAACGGATGTAGGGGAAAATTTTAACTTGTTAACGTTAATTCACAAATGTAATTCGTTAATAGTCCGTTACTTCTTTTCGAAATTAACGAAAGCTTAGTTAACGAAAAATTAACGAGTTAATTAACGGATTAACGCTTTAATAATGCGTTAATGCCCACCTTTGTATATATATCAGGGCTGCGGAGTCGTAAAATAAATTTTTTCGACTCGACTCCGACTCCTTAAATTCAAATTTGGATTTTCGACTCCGACTCCACGACTCCACTTAAACAAAATTTTCGACTTGACTCCGACTCCACTTAAACAAAATTTTCGACTCCATTCCGACTCCAGCAGTCAAATTCAAAATTTTGATTCAGCTTAGTGCTTACAAAGTTACAATAAAATATTTTTGTTTCAACTATTTTTTTTCGCTTTCTTTTGAGAATAAAAAAATATACCACAAAGAATGAATCTAATATCCAA
>JABUQX010147124.1:30000-32500 GCA_015478945.1 Trachelipus rathkii
TAGCCAAAAATATTGACTCGCCGTCAGTTTTTTCTAATTCAACCATACATAAAAATCTTTCTCTTACTTCATAAACTGGAGCTGGGACTATATAGCGAACTAACAGTGACAATTGACTTTGATTATTTATGTACGTGGATTCATCTGCCATTACAGAGTAATATCTACCACTAAGTAAATATTCATCTTGTTTGTCCAAGACTTCACCAATAGACAGCAATAACTCTGCGGTTAAATTACTAATTTATATCGATCTCTCACTTTGGGCTTTAATCCAGTCCTCAAGAGGTTTGTTGTTTTTTACTAAAAATCCTACGAACTAATGCTTCATATTTGGTGGTATGAGGTATTTCTTCTTTAGCTAAAAAATATGCGCTTCAAACTAACGCTGAAAAATCTTCTGTGTTAACATTTTTCTCACTTTCACTCTGTTGAATCAATAGTATTTGGACAGGAGCTCTTAAGCCCTGCAATATAGCATTTTCCATTGAAATTGCCTTACGGTACTTTTCTGATTTTGAATGTTTTTCCAGTTTTCCTGAACATCCAGTAGCTTTTCTAAAATTATTAAAAGGCACTGATATAAAAACTCCACCTGTTTTTTGAAGCAAATCTATGTCATTTTTTAAATGCACTTCACACAGCTTACAAAATGCACCACCCCTAGTACGATCAAAGTACAACCACTTGTATTTAGTTTCCCACTGCTTTTGATATTTAATCTCGCGTGTTTTTGTGGCAGGAACTATAGATTCACTTACAATACCTTGCGATTCTTCATCATTATGATCGATTGTTATAAATGTACTTTGTGCTGGCTCTTCAGTACGTCTTTTCTTATTGAAAAATTCATATAATTTTTGCTGCCTTGCCATTTTAAACAATGTACATAGTAGCTATAGCTTACAAAGTTGCAGCACTTTTAGCAATAAAGCTTTCACTTTGGAGCAAATCTATGTCATTTTTTAAATGTTATTATTTATGCCTACCACACCATTACTCATACAAGATTGTACAAGAACTAAGTTTAATAAGTTTATCTGTAGCTTTTGCATTCAAAAATTATACTTGTACGAGAAATATAAAAATTTGGAAAGAATGTGCACGCTCTCCGAAGTCTTACAATGCCAGACGTAAAAGGTTTTCAATATATATATATATATATATATATATATATATATATATATATATATATATATATATATATATATATATATATATATAACTACTTTATATATATATATATATATATATATATATATATATATATATATATATATATATATATATATATATATATATATATATATATAACTACTGCTTATATATATGCTATATATATATATATATATATTCTATATAACATATGTATATATATATATATATATATATATATATATATATATATATATAATATGTGTATATAATAACATATATATATACTATATATATATATATATATGCTCATATATATATATATATATATATATATATATATATATATATATATATATGTATAACAATAACTATATATATATATATATATATATATATATATATATATATATATATATATATAACATATATATATATCGAGATGAAGTCGAGAAAAAATAACTCGGCTCGACTCCGACTCCAAGTCGATTTTACAAGCAACGGCTCCCGACCAGAGGTCGATTTTAGCAATCGACTCCCAGAAACTCCCGACTCCAATGGAAATGAACGTGATATTTTCCAAAATTACGAACTTTTATTTTCATCGTTATAGACGAAGAAAAAATTGAAAAAAAAAAAATTATGACAATAAATTTTAATAATTCTGAGGTTATAATAATATTTTACACTTTTTAACAAAGCCCCTATAGCCACTTTAATATTACGATTAGGCTATATACGCACACACGTAAACTTGTTGACAAAAAAATTTACAATATTATAATTTAAATTATGACAATTAATAATAATAATAATATAATAATAATAATAATAATAATAATAATAAGTGTGTGTGTGTGTATGTGTGTGTATTATTATTATTAATATTATTAATATTATTATTATTATTATTATTATTATTATTATTATTATATTATTATTATATTATTATTATTAATAATAATAATAATAATAATAATAATAACAATAATAATAATAATAATAATAATAATAATAATAATAATAATAATAATAATAATAATAATAATAATAATAATAATAATTAATGAATTGTTGTGTGTGTGTATGCGTGTGTGTGTGTTAAAAGCAGTTTCATGACCAAGGACTGATTTTAATAATATATATATATATATATATATATGCATATATGCATACATATATGTATAACAACTTTATATATATATAATAATAACATATACATAAATAAAAATTTCTATATATATATATATATATATATATATATATATATATATATATAATAATATAGCTATTTGTTTATATATATATATATTTCAATTGTAACTTTTTAGAAAGATATTTTTTT
>JABUQX010147125.1:2500-7500 GCA_015478945.1 Trachelipus rathkii
ATTATTATTATTATTATTATTATTATTATCATTATCACAGATGTTAATGCTATAGCTATTTTAATTATTATTATTATTTTTATAAAAGATAAGATTTGCACATCCCGGAAAGTCATAGTTTCACTTATTAATAGCTAAATAGAGTCCCAGGCAATTATTATAGAAATAAAATCTATACTAAATTTTAATGGGAATTTATCGACCCCCCAAACTAAAACCAAGTACATAAATGCTCTCAAATTAGTGATGCAAATAAATTAAAGTCGTATTTCCAAGTCATTCAATATTGGTTAATCCAATGAAATCACTGCAAATCGAGCCAACTCACTTTCAAACTTAATAATATCTAATTGTTTCGGTAATTACATAACGTTGCCAACACGCCAAAACAAATTTCTAAATAAATGTCCATCCTTAATAGATCTTATTTGGGGAAACAGATTGAGTCGTTAAAAATTGGATAATAAAGGCTGATATCCATGTCTTGCAAAATTGCTGTAAACCAAACTAAAAATTTCACCATTGTAAAATTCAAGATAGAAGATGAAAATCAAAAACTAACATTCATAAAAAAAATGAATGAAATTGACTATTCATTCATTCACAGCGAAAATACCGATCTCAACGAAAAATCAATACTTTAGCACATTAAAGAAATACTATGAAGAATCTTTCCCCATAAAAGTGAAAGAACTTGGTGGGAAAAGAATTCAAAATCTGTGTTTAACATTAGCTATACCCAACTCTATGAACCCAAATCGTAAAATCTACAGAAATTAGAAAAACGAAATTATATTATTTCAAGTGCATAATATTTTAAATATGATAAGCAGTTAAAAGCTGGTCTTAAGAAAGCAAGGAAGTAATATTACTCCAACAAATTTCAAGGTTACAGTATAAACTCTTAGGCGACATGGAGTCCAATTAACAAATAAGTTTACAAAAGGAAAGCAAACATAAACTCGATAAACTAGGTGACATAAAGGGTCAATGAACAAACAATAAAAAGAAGCTCGCAGGCGGACTAAATAAATTCTTTGTAAACTTGGTTAAACAAATCTTGAGGAACAAAGCTTCTAGCCAAACCTCGTTCAAAACCTTTTTACAACAATACGAAAAGCCTTTTTCCTTTGTCATACCACGGACTCAGAGTAAAAAGATAATTGTCGGGTAAGAGAACAAATAATTTGAAATTCATTTTACAAATTACATCTTTAAACTCATTGTTTACATAATAGTTACTACTTTAAAACACCTGTTCAACGAATCATTTTTGAAATACATTTCCACATCTCTTCAAAATAGTAAAAGTGATCCAGGAAAAGGGAACCATTCCTTAGAACAAAATTGCAGACCAATAACTTTTCCAAAACTGTTAATAAAATTTAAAAAAAAAAATAATATTCAATAATTTAACGGAACACTTTAGCTCAAACAAAATTCTCAGTGACTCTCAGTTTGGCTTTAGAAAGGAACGTTCAATATCCGATGCACTTATTTGCTTAACCGCAAAACTATTCAAAAAAATAGAAAATAAAGATTCCTCCATGCCATTATTACTAGACTTTAAAAAAAGCTTTTGACATAATTGATCATGACATACTGTTAAGTAAAAAAAAGAAATGAGCACTAGAGGGACAAATTTGCAATGGTTTAAAAGCTACTTAAAGGAAAGATCTCCGTACGTAAAAGTAAGAGAGACACATTCCAGCAAAATTCAAACAGCAACTCCAGGGCTCAATTTTGGGACCGTTTCTCTTTACGATATACACTAAAGACCTATTCAACTCGCATAGCGATTTTTAGGTCTCCTTTGCTGATGATGTTTCAATTCTAATAAATGAACATATACCGAAACTCTCTCTCTCTCTCTCTCTCTCTCTCTCTCTCTCTCTCTCTCTCTCTCTCTCTCTCTCTCTCTCTCTCTCTCTCTCTCTCTCTCTCTCTCTCTCTCTCTCTCTCTCTAAACTCAACAAATACCTTACCAGAAATAATGAAATGGATAGATAGATGCAAACAAACTGTCACTAAATTAACATTTAACTTTTTACATTTATATATTTTTTTAGCTGCAAATCAGTAGAGAATTTCAGTATCAAAATTAATAAAGTGGAACTACATAGAGCTAAAAATGCTAATCCACTCGACATTAAAATAGATTAAAAACTGACGTTTAAAGAATTTGCTAACAACCTATTTAGTAGATTGGCCAGATAAATTTAAAAAAAATAAATTTAAAAAAATATCGCTCCTCTTTTCATTCTACAAAGATATACTATGCACCGATACCACGACATTTAAATATAATGTCTTCCTATTTGCGGAACCACAAGTAACTACGTGATCCACCCTATAATTGTAATTTAAATATTATTACCATTATTATTATTAATAATATGTTAAACGCTATATTGCCACCCTTTGCGAAAAGATTAATGTGATATATAATATATATATATATAACATAACCATATATATATATATATATATATGTTTTTTAATATATATATATATATATATATATATATATATATATACTATGCTTAACTTATATATATATATATAATTTATTGATATATATATATATATATATATATATATATATATATTAATTGTTTTTCACGATGCCACCGTTAACGGGCAGGGCCCTTTTTCAAGGAGGGGTAAAAAACAAAACAAAAACGAAAGAAAAACAAAAAAAAAGAAAAGTAAACCCACCCAGTCCCCTGCCTAACGCAGTTCCCTCAGGTGGGCGCAGACGTGAAACTTTAAGAGAGGAAGATTGAATACTGCAGTAAAATAGATGAAGGCAAGAATTCCACAAAATAGATGTGTGGCTGGAAAGAAGGAAGCACCACAACGGTAATCTTGTGTATAAGAATATTCACAATATTCATATATATATATACTTATATATATATATATATATATATATATATATATATATATATATATATAATATATATATATATATATATATACTATATATATATATATATATATATATAACTATATATATACCATAATACTATATATATATATATATACCATATATATATATATATATATATATATATATATATATGCTGCTATATATATACTATATATATATATATATATATATACATACTATATATATATATATATATACCATATTTGTTTACCAACTTAATCTTATGTAACATAATAATAATAATAATATGCAATAATAACAGCAATAACTTAATAATAACAATATAGCACTCTTAGCAGCAATAATAATATAGTAGCATGTAATAGCAATATATATGTTTGTATGTATATGTAGTATGTATATATAACAACAACAACATAACAGTGATTTCATTGGCAGCAATAGCAACAATGTATCAACTAGCACCTGGAAGCCAACCAGCAAACAATAGAAAGCGCCAGCAGCCTTGTAGGCAAAGCATTCAGAAGCAAAAAGCAGCAAGCATCAGCTGCTATGCTAACAACAACTATATAAGCTCTAATAATAACATATATATGTATATATATATGTAATAATGCTACTAATATATATATTAATAATAACATATCTATATATAATATCTTAATGTTCTTATATATATATATATATATATATATATATATATATATATCACATCGGGTGCTAAAATAGCCTCAAAGAAGCTGGAAATTCTGTTTTGATTGCGTGAATTTTTTTCTTCTGCCTCCAATTATCCAGTTATGTAAGGGTCTTTTCGCCTCTGTATGGAATACTGTTTTCACATTTGGGGTGGATCCGATTCCATCCTCCTTTTGGATAGGGTTGAGGCTAAGGCTGAGGACGTAATTTGTCCCTTGCTACAGCTCACTTGACCTGCTTTCTTTGACGACATGACGTAGGCAATATCTCTTTTTTTCTATAGCAGTACAAGGCAGGTGCTCGAGAGAGTGATTTCTCGCATTCCTCCACCACTACGTTGCCCTCTTAACACAAGAGGTCTTACTCTCACATGAATATTTTGTGAATATTGGAGACACAAGGATCACTCGTTGTGGTGCCTCTTCTTTCCAGCTACATCTGTTTTGTGGAACTCCTTGCATTTATCTATTTTTACTTAAGTATTCGATCTTCCTCTCTTTAAGTTCCATGTCTGCGCAAACCCGATGGAATTGTGTTTGGCAGCGGACTAGGTTGGTTTACTTTCCTTCTTGTTTTGTTTCATTCTTTTTTTTTTGTTTTTGCCTCCTTTTGAAAAGGGTCTGCCCGTGGTAATGCTATGCATAAAAGGAATAATATATATATATATATATTATAATATATATACTATATATATATATATATATATATATAGCAACTAGATATATGTAGTTACTTTCACTTTATACTGCTATATCTGAAAGAAAATTTTATAAGTTCTCTTCCCTGGTAGCGGGAGGCTAGAATTTCCCTTCTGTCATTAATAACTCACTTAAATGGTGGTGACATAGCGTATAACATAATAAAATGGTAATAGTATTTAAGTACAATTACAAGGTGGATCATGTAGTTGCGGACTTATAAATATGCAGACCTTATATTTAAATAAATGTAGTTTAAAGATGTGGTTTGTAAAATGAATTTCAAATTATGTGTTCTTTAATCCGTCTATTACGTTCTTTACCCTTGAGTCTTTGGTATGAACAAAGGAAAAATGCGTCTCTTATTGTGGTAAAAATGTTTCGGATAAGATTTGCCTAAGTGCTTTGTTTTTAATATTTCTTTTCATTGTTTGTTAATTGACCCTTTATGTTAGCTTGTTTATCGAGTTTATGCTTGGTTTCCTTTTGTAAATTATTTGTTAATTGGACTCCCAAGGGTTTTTGCTCTTATCTTGAAATTTGTTCGAGTAATATTTTTTCCTTGTTTTCTTAAGACTAGCTTTTAACTGCTTATCATATTCATATCATATACACTTGAAATAATATAATTTTGTTTTTCTAATTTCTGTAGAGTTTATCATTTTGGTTGAAATTGTTAGATGAAAATAATG
>JABUQX010147125.1:12500-19339 GCA_015478945.1 Trachelipus rathkii
GCTGAGTGTTAGCTTGAATCCAAAACTTGTTTTTGACTTGCATAATGTATGTTCCATCAATGATGATGAGTGTTGAGATCGAATAAACTAATATCGACTCTCTAACAGTGGTAGAGCTAGCAGTAACCATAGTCCGCCTTAATTAATTTTATTATTATTATTATTATTATTATTATTATTATTATTATTATTATTATTATTATTATTATTATTATTATTATTATTATTATTATTATTATTATTATTATTATTATTATTATTATTATTATTATTAATATTATTATTATTATTATTATTATTATTATTATTATTATTATTATTATTATTATTATTATTATTATTATTATTATTATTATTATTATTATTTAACGGGTTGCGCGAAAGTCAAACGCGTGCACGCGCATGCCCTCAGGTACGAACCGGCTCGCTTGCCAGCAGGCGCAATATTTACGCGCGAAGGAATTGAATACTAGTTCTGCCGTTTTCCTATAAAATAATGCTATGTATTAGGTTTTCTAAATAAATAAATATATTTGCACTTAAACTATAACCTTCACAATTTGCAAACTCCATATTCTTTTCAAACATATACATTTATAATTTTATTTTATTTTCTTAACTTTGATCATTACTATAATATTTTGATAGCATTATATTTTCGTAATTTCTTTTGTTAAACTAAACTATTATCATTTCTTTTGTGTAAAGTTTTATTATTTCATGTTATTTTATGTAAAAAGTTGTTATTTATTATAAAAATATATTTCTTTTCAGAAAATCTATTTCATTATTAAATATTTTATGTTTTTGCAAAAAAAAGTGTTTAAAAAATATATGTATTATATTAACCCTAAAGCAGCAGCACAAACACCTCGTACTAGCCCCTCACTCTTCAGGACATGCGCTATTGCTTTACTGTTTTACTGCTTTATGGTCATTAAATTTGTAATTTATTGACTCTAAAGCAGGAAATGAGTAGCGCTATCACCCTATACAAACCCCTCTCCCGTGTTGATACCTTCTTTACTGTTTTACTGTTTAACTACTTTATGGTCAATAAATATGTACCTTAGTAACCCTACAGCAGCAAAGCAGTAGCGCAAACACTCCATACAAACTACTCCTCCGTACTGCTATGTGCTATTGCTGTATTGCTTTAGGATCAATAAAGTACATATTTTTTTACTCTAAAGCAGTAAAGCAGTAGCTCAAACACCCCGTCCGTCCTGTCATGCGCTATTACTTTACCGCTTTACTTCTTTTACTCATATTTCAACACATTTTTTATAAATTTAACGAGAAAATAACTACTTAACATGTAAAATATTAAAACCAATTTATGCTTTTACTAAATTTTTATTAAAAATATCAATTAATCAATAAATCAATAGATCAAACTCTAGTCAACCGCACACCCCACCCCTACCGTGTGATCTGTTATTTATTGGTCAATATATTAAAGACATTTAAACACATATCGTATTAACAAAGTGAAAATATGTTTTTGCGCATGAACATTACATAAAATTATTCAAAAACACTTTGTTTTTACTAAATTTCTATTAAAAATGTCAATTAATCAATAAATCAATAGATTAAACTCTACTCAATCACACAACCACACCTTCCCTACCATCTATAATCTATTGATCAAGTGTTTGAAATCAAATTTAAACTTTATTATGTTTATACCATAGCATGAAAATATGTTCTTTGTACGAAAAGTACATAAAATTATTAAAACCCGAGGCATCATATTTTCTTTAAACTTGATACAGCTCATTCCTAAGCCATAATATATTTGTTAACAGAGAATATACTCACAATCAGTTAATCATTATTTCACTTTAACATATATTTTACGAAGAGACTTTAAAATCTGGTGACTTTTAATATGAATTACAAATATTGCGCAATACGCATGTCTAACACGTTGAGAAAATAATAAGAAATACTTTTAAGCTTATCCATTTTAAGCTCCATCCCTTTCAAACATTAGCATTACAAAACAAAGTTGAATTTATGCTTATCACATTTCATATTACTTATTATAAATTCAGTTAATTAATTAGACAAACTGGTGAAATTAAGCAACAGCACATGTAGTGGTAATTTGGCAACATCGCCTATATGTGTTTTTCAGCTTTTTAATTCTCTATTATATTTCTCTTTTTTAAACTTGTAACTAACCTAACATTACTTAACAAAACTAAACCTAACCATACTTTTCCATTATATCAATAGTTGTTAATATAGCGATGTCTAACAAAACCCGGCAAAATTTAACGTTACTTAACTTATCTAACATACTGAACTATGAATGACTGTTACCATAACCAAGTTTTTTAACTTATCAAAGCTAGCAATGCATAACTACCCTAGCATATCAAAAGTATGAATAAAATGCTATTATTGTAAATGATATGTCATTACCAATCCAGATTACATAACAATACCAGACACAGCCTGACCACATTTTACAGTGTATCAATCATATGGAACTATGAATAAATACCAATATATCTCATATTTCCAACAAATCAATACTATTAAGCATAAAATACATTCCAAACAAATCATAACTGTTAACATAGAATACATTCACTAATTTAACAAGGTAAGTTATCATGTTTACCATAAATCATCATAACATACCGATACTGTCCTTTACCCAACATATCTAACTTACTAAACTATGAATAAATGATAATATAAAAAAAAATTTGTCTTGTATACTTATCAAAAAATAATAACATTTTGAACTATGAATAAATGCTGACATTAACAAAGTTCACTACCAAATTTAACATTACCCAGCGAAACTTAAAATAAACCTACGTTTCTAACATATCAATAATAACAGTAATATTTGACAAAACTTACTAACAAAACTAGCATAACCTAGAAGCTCTAAGCTTATTGAACTACGAACAATTGCTAACATTGACAAAGTATCCTAACTAACAAAGACACTGTGTAAATATCCCTAAGAAAATCATAAACAAACATATGTATACATTGCCGAATCCTTGTGTATCTTAAGCAGGAGGTTATTTTTTCGAAATCATACAATGTATTTTGTTCTTCGTTCAAGCATTAACTTAAATTAGCTTTCTTTAAGCTGAAACATTCACATTTTCTTTCCTAACTGTAAATTTAATAATTTTTCTTTTGAACATTATTTGAATTTTTTTCTTATATGATAATAAAAATTTGTTTCATTATTAAATTATTTAAAAGTTTTTTTTAAAATTAAGATTTTTTTAAATTTTAAATATTTTATTAATAATTTATTTCTTAATTGACCCTAAAGAAGTAAAGCAGTAACGCATACCACCCACCCTACGACACCCACTCTTCCCACATCTTCGTGATCAATTGAATTACTGCTTCATTTTATATATATATATATATATATATATATATATATATATATATATATATATATATATATATATATATATATATATATATATATATATATATATATATATATATATATATATATATATATATATATATATAAGCTTTATTTATTTTATTACAAACACAAAATTTATTAAAAACAATATATATTTTCCTTAGTCGCTTACCATCCTTTGATGTAAGTGAAGGTAGGATTCCTCAGTCTAGAGCTAAGACCTTAGTTATCAGTTTACACTCCCTTAGGAGGAGGGTAAGCGAATTTAGTTAAAATTTAGTAAAAACATAAAATGTTTTTAATAAAATTTCATGTTATGTTCATATAAAGAACTTATTTTTATGTTGCATTAACAATAATGATTTTGTGTGTGATGTTATTAATATTTTTTTTACAGATTTTTTTTTGAAATATAAAGTAATGTTAAAGAATGTTATGTTGGTAGCAACTGATAAGTTAAAACTTTGCTATGTCAGCATTTATTGGTAGTTCAATATGTTAATTAGGTTATGATATGCTAAATATTACTATGTTAATGTTAAATTAACATTGATATGTTATAGGTGTGGTAGAAAATGGGAGATGGGTTACGTTTTATGGCTAAAGTTAGTTACTTTACAGTTGATAAGCAGAGAACTTTGTTAATGCAAGCAGTTTATATGTACGTAAGGTATGCCAGGTATGTTTTGGTAAATTATGTTCTTAGTTCAGGTTATGTTATGTTAGCTTTAATCGTATTAAAACTTTATGTTAGCAATTATTCGTTGACCAGTATGATAGACAGGTTAGGTTATGATAAATTTTTGTTAGGTTTTGTTAAATATTACAATGCTTATGTCAAATTAACATTGATGTGATATAGATATGGTAGGAAAGTTAGGTTGGGTTTAGTTTTTCTTGGTGTTTTTAGCTTATTTACCGTAGATATGCTGGGAATTTTGTTAATGGTAACAGTTTATTCGTACTGAAGGTATAAGTTTTGAGTTTGTGTTGTATTATGTTAGCTTTACTGATGTTAAAACTTTTTTATGTTAGCAACGGTTGATTAATTAGTATGATAGGTTAGCTAGGATAAATATTTTTCTAAGCTTTGATAAATATAACCATGTTAATATAAAATAGCATTGATATGTTATAGATGTGATGGAAATTGGGGAAAGGTTAAGTTTTGCAGGTAATGTTAACTACTTTACTGTTGTTAAGCTGTTATCCTTGCTAATGCTATCAGTTCACTCGTTCGGAAGGAATGTTGGGCTTGTTCTTGTACATAATGTTCTTAGTCTAGGTGATATTTAATTTTATGTATGTTAAAACTTTGTTATGTTAGAATTTATTTGCTTTGTTAGTGTGACAGTTAGGTTCGGTTATGATAAAAGTTTAGTTGCTTTATTAAAAATTCCTATGATAATGTAAAATTAACACTGATATGTTAGAGACATGCTGGAAAAGTGGGATTAGGTTAAGTTTAGTAGGCTATGTGAGCTACTTTACCATTGATAAGTAGCTAACTTTGTTAATGTTAGCAGTATATTCATATGTAAGGTATGCTAGGTTTGTTGCTATATATTATGTTATTAGTTTAGGTTATGATAAATGTTTGTCAGGTTTTGCTAGTTTATGACATTTTAAATTTTTAAAAATTTTGCTACGTATTACTATGTCAATGTAAAATTAACATTAATATGTTATAACTTTGTAGATATGTTTTGTAAGCAGTGAATTTTGATAACGTTAGTAGTTTATTCATATGTAAGGTATGTAAGGTATGTTATGTTCTTAGCTCAGGTTATGTTATGTCAGCTTTATTGATTAAAACTTTGTTCTGTTAGCATTTATTCATCAATCTGTATGAAAGTTAGGTTAGGATATGATAATTTTTTTTTTTAATTTTTTATTAAATACTACTATATCAATGTTAAAAATAACATTTACATATGATTAATTGATCTTTTTATGTTATAAATATTAAAGGAATAAAGGAATAGTAAATCATAAATGTTTTTAAATAATTTATATAGTATGTTCATGCAAAAAAAAAATCTGATTTTATGTTGTATTTATATAAAGAACTTACTTTTATGTTATGTTTATGGATAATACATTATCAAATATGAAATAAAGCAGTAAGTTAATGGAGCATGGAAGAGGATGGCATAGGATAAGGGATGAGTTATGATGTTTCGGCTACTGCTTTTTAATAAAAAAATTCAAATTTTGGTAAAAACAGTTTCAAACACTTTAATAAAATAAATAAAATTTTAGAGATAAAAAGTTTTAAAATAATTTTTTTAAATAATTTAAAATTTTGAAAATGAAAAGTTTCAAAATAAAAATTAAATATAAAAATGCAAATTTAAAACTAAAACTTATAAAATAGTAAAAAACTTAAGCAAAATAAAACATAAAATAAATATAAACATAAACAGTAAAAGTAAAAATTAAACATGAAATAATAAAAACTTTACAAACAAAATAAAAAATGAAAATACTAATACATAAAACCTTAAAACAGAATTGAAATGTTAAAAAAATAATAAAAATTTTAATAAAAATATAAAAGAAAACGTAATGATGATATTAGATATGTGAAACATAAAAATGTCGTAGCTATGAAAATAAAAATATATTAAAATATAAATGATTTCCAACGACGTTTAGTAAACGAGACAAAGTTGCATGAAAAAATAGAAATAACAGTCATGCAAGCTGTAAGGATATATTGGGGTTAGGTAGATATTGTATTAAGAAAGATAGCTAGCTATGAATATGCAAAGTGTCTCTAAAACTAATATGTGTGTTTGCGCGCGCTTATAAATAACAATTAACAACAAACAACACCTAAAAACAAAAATAATTAACAATATATATATATATATATATATATATATATATATATATATATATATATATATATATATATATATATATATATATATATATATATATATATATATATATATATATATAATAATATGTATATATATATATATATAATATATAATAATAATATATATAAAATGTAAATAATATATATATAATATATGTATATATAATATGTAATATATATATATGTAATAATAATAATATATATATATATATATATAATAATAATAATAATAAATAATAGCAATAACAATAATAATAATAATAATAATAATATAATATAACTGTTTATATATATATATTCTTTATATAATAATAATATATAATAATATATTATATAATAATATATGTAATAATATATATATATATATATATATATATATATATATATATATATATATATATATATATATATATATATATATAATAATAATAATATATATATATATACAATAATATATATAATATATAATATATGTATATATATATTTATATGGGTTAATAATATAATGTATATAATAATATATAATAATAT
>JABUQX010147127.1:7500-26026 GCA_015478945.1 Trachelipus rathkii
TTTTAAGCTAAGAATATTCGAAAATATTGACAATATGATATTTCTTTATGGTATACTCCAATATTTTTACTGCAAAGGAATTAAGAAAATTTCTAAAGTTATTAACATCTCAGTATAAAATGTTTTCATCATTAATTTGCTTAAAAATTGTTGCACATCCCCTATTTATCCAAACACTAAAAAATAAATGAAAATTGTAAGTTGACAAAAAAATTATATGGTATCAATCTTTTTTTTAGTTTTTAAAAGGGAATGACAATGCTAGAAGATAAAATAAAGGAATAAATATCACAAAAAAGGCACTCTTATAATATTGCAATCTTTTTTTTAAACAAATCTTGATACACTCACTATTAATATACTTTACAAAACAAACATATTAAGCGTTATTTCTTATTACAATGAGATATTGAATAATGATGTATAATAAACCAATAACTTTTAAATACTCAGCAACAAACCTTATTTACTTAAACAATTAAGTATAGAATTAAAGAAAGAAATGGTTAATAAAAACTTAATGTTCCTTGCAAATAACTTTAATTGAAATATATGAACAGTTTTCAGTTATATATGGTGGGTTATAAAGATCTCCCACATTTCGAATAGAAATAAAAATGAACATAACAATCTAGAAAATAAGTTGATTATATTTTTGAAAAATAAGAAAAATAGTTAAAATGTTATAGACAAATGGCGGATGTTGTTGGCAATACATTGATGGAGTCGTTCCTGGAAGTTCTCGATGACTCTGTGTTATATCAGTGGAACTGCGTCGATTTCCTCTCGGATCCTTTCCTTCAATTCCTCAAGAGCTCGAGGATGATGTTGGAAAACGTTTTCCTTTAGGAATGCAAAAAAAAAAAAAAAAAAAAAAAAAAAAAAAAAAAATAAAAAAATAAAATGAGAGCATTTCTAGACTACTTCGAAAAACAAAAAAAAAAACATATATATATATATATATATATATATATATATATATATATATAATAACTATATATATATATATATATATATATATATATATACTATATTATAATATATATATATATATATATATATATATATATATATATATATATATAATATATCACCTCTCACCATATTAGGGGCGAGGTGAGTAGAATACACCGGAACAGAATAGTAGCAGAACATGATATGAAGCATGTCGAAAAGAAAAACAACACTTTAACCGTCGCCTTTATACCCCCAGTGAGAAATCATCGCAATCAGAAAAATCCACCTTGGGGCTTTACAAGACGGCGATGAACCCACACTGTGGTATCTCATCAATGTGGGGTTCATCATCCCTTGGAACAGGCAGCCCACAACCATACCCCCTCACAAAACCCAGCCATTAACTCCTATTATGCACCTTTCTTCTCGCCTCTGCCACACTCTTATTCCTTTCCATCACACATTAATTTACTGACTCCACTCACATTTTCGATTCCCAGCGCACTCACCACTATACATCCTCTTAACCAACCGACTATCATCCATCCTTTCCATATGTCCAAATAATCTTACTAAATTCTCGTGTATTATCTCGTTTATGCCATTCTTCACAACACACAACTCCTTAACATGTTCATTCCTCATTTTATCAGTTTCGTCTCACATCTAACACCCCTCTCCCCCAGATTGTTCTTTTGAACAGATTGCACCTTAGATCTATACCTCTTATTCCACAATATAGTTTCCCTACTATACATTAGCACGGGTAACAACATTACCTCATGTAAAACCCTAGGGCCCTCAAGACTTAGTCTTTGTCAAGGATCTAATTGCACCAGCCACCTTCCTACCATTCACAACTTTCCTACTACATTCTGCATCATCCGTTCCCTTTCATCTAACATATAACCTAAATATTTAAATTCATATACTTGTTCTCACCATCCAACATAACTTCACACAGTGGATTCACCTTACTCTTATCTACACTTACTTTCAAAAACCTCCTTTAACACAAATGCTAAAACCCTCTTTATTCAATCTTCTCAAACTCTTCTAATTTGTCACACAATACCAAATCATCCGAGTTCAATAGGCAGGGCACCCTCCACTGTCTTCCATTCTCCAACAGTCTAAATAATAATAATAATAATAATAATAATAATAATAATAATAATAATAATAATAATAATAATAATAATAATAATAATAATAATAATAATAATAATAGAAGTCATACTCACTTTTAGGGGTCAAAAAATAGAAAAATAGGACACTTTTAAGGAAAATGTAGGAAAATTTTTAAAAAGTTGGTCAAAAGTAAGACAAAATTTAATGCTAAATTATTAATTACTTTTATTTTTTGGTATACACTATTTTTCCCACATATTTGTTAATTAAAATATCCAACTTTCATGTTTATTTTCGCTGTACTGGATGATTTTTTTTTATATCCCCAATCAAATGTGCCGGATGAGGTTTGAGTTGAAATGTTTTCAGCCTCCAGTTCAAATATGAAACTTATTTTTGTTTCCAATTTAATACCAATAGAAATGAAAATTATATTACCAAAATTAAAGCTTGGATGAGCTTTTTATATTACTCATCAAAATTATGCTCATCACAAAAATAATTAAAACTTTACATGTATTTGCAATCTTTAAAATTTAATCTTTCTCTCATAGCTATTAATTGAAGAAAGCTAATTGTAGACAAGCTAACAAAATCAACTGGAACCCTGGATAAGGCATGTGGGTTTTTTCCTTTATTTTCTTTAAAAATAACGTTTACATTAACAAACTAGAAAAAAATGAAAAAATAACTGTTTGAAAAATTAATATAGTGATAGAATTAACTACATAAAAAATGAAAACAAAAATATGATGCACAAATTCTCTAATGAATACAAGAATTCTTATTATTTTTGCTTGATTTGCACAGTAGTAGTCAAGCACGGTTCTTTTATTTTTCTCAATCTTCTTTTGCTCATTTCTTGTTTGGTGAAAAGCAGTGGTACTCTCATCAACTTTTTTGCAAGCTGCTTCAAGCCTGCCCTATCTGTAGTCCTTTCATGTCATTAATCTTTAATGCATTCTAAATCCTTACATTGGCTTCTTTAAACAAGGAATTTTAGTTATTGATGTTTGTTGTAGCTTTAGCTTCTTTCTCCTGAAGGGATTTTTCTTTGAAAAAAGCTACTTTCGTTTCTCGTGATTTTCTTTCAAAATCTTTCTTTTTCATTTCAAATAGCTCTTGCTCTTTCTTTTGTCTTCCTCTTTTTGATTTTTTTAGTTGGGCCTCTATCCGTTTCTCTTCCTCCAATCTTTCTAAATAAGATTTATGAACATTAATTCCCTTCTTAATAAAGTCCTTGATATGGGCACCTTATGGACTTCATAACCAAATTGCTTTAAGCCATCTTTGATGGGCTGAAATGCACTAACTGATTGCTGAGAAAGGTTGGTTCTGGAATATGAAATAAGCATTTCCATGCAGAATGATGAGGAGAGCCTTAACCAGACTCATCAACTGAGGATACTTACATTGATTGAAAGAGTTTTTCAGAGAGAAAATCTTCCTCCAATACTAATCAACCTCGATTTGAATTTTTTTCCTTGAACTTCAATAAACATTGGGTGAAAAAGTGAATAATAAAAAAAAAAGTAGGAAAAGTAAAACATTTTCTTCAAAAGTAGCATATTTCCTACTGTAGTAGGAAAAGTAGAAAATAGGGCAGAATATGAACCTATAATAATAATGATAATAATAATAATAATAACCTTAATAATAATAATAATAATAATAATAATAATAATAATAATAATAATAATACCTTATTATGAACAGTCCATTTGGTATCTTCTGATAATAAAACAAACAGCTACAAGAGTCAAATGAATTTCATGGATATGTTCAAGAGATTCCATTTCTATATATATATATATATATATATATATATATATATATATATATATATATATATATATATATATATATATATATATATATATATATTTATACTATATATCTATCTATATATATATATATATATATATATATATATAAAATATCTGAACCACAACATACCATTATTGCAACACCCATAGCTCACCCAATACTTAATCCTCTTACATCGCCAAGGATTTAATTGCACCTACCACCTTCCTACCATTCACAACTTTCTTGTTACACTCTGCATCACCAATACCCTATTCATCCAACATATATTCTAAATATATAAACTCAGATACTTGTTCCAATTGCTCACCAATTAACATGACTTCACACCTCAGACTCGCCCCACTCACTACCTTAACCTGCACTTAACTACACATTCGCCACACTAGCAAATCATCATGTGTCAACTCTCTCTCTCTCTCTCTCTCTCTCTCTCTCTCTCTCTCTCTCTCTCTCTCTCTCTCTCTCTCTCTCTCTCTCTCTCTCTCTCTCTCTCTCTCTCTCTCTCTCTCTCTCTCTCTCTCTCTCTCTCTCTCACTCTCTCTCTCTCTCTCTCTCTCTCTCTCTCTCTCTCTCTCTCTCTCTCTCTCTCTCTCTCTCTCTCTCTCTCTCTCTATATATATATATATATATATATATATATATATATATATATATATATATATATATATATATATATATATATATATATATATATATATTATGAAATTTAAAATATAAAAAATATTAAATAGATTTTGTTGAAATCCATTAAAACTGTAATGAAACAAAATTAACCTAATCTGCTTTTATGCATCATTTTTGACTCTTTAGACACCTAATATCAATAAGAATTATACTTTACAACTAATGGCCTACTAATATTAATTAGATATAGTTAAATCTGTGGTCACAGAACTTTCATAGGAATTACTCTAATATGTAGCTATTTGTACAACAATATTACCACTAGATTTAAAAGTGAGGGAAAACCGACTAATTGTTCTTAAAATTATAGCATATGGTATTATTGTGTGGCTCAACGGTAGCATGACAGTCACGGGCCATACTGCCAGGTTTTGATCTTTCTAGCAACTACCCACTTAGAGTAGTTGCACTCTTAGAATACTGTTATGCCGATGAGGTTTTTTTTTTAAATATATTTTTAAATTTCACAAAATATGTAAAGTGAAAAGAGCACTCAAATTCAAAATAGTTCATGGTTTCATTTGAAATTCAATAAAAGTCAATAACACCAACTTAAACTACCCAATAAGTCATATTTTGCTACATTTTGACATCTTTCCAAGCAGAAAGAAAGGGAAGAGAAGAGAAGAGAAAAAAAAGCTGCCACTAAAAAAAAGATCTTTTTATACTATTAATGATCTAGTTATAGGGCATCTTACCAACTTATGTGATATCTCTGATTAATTTCTAGAGCATGATTTACATACTGCTAGTTGGGTAGTGTGAATCCCATTAACTGTGAAATTGCTAGTGTGCCAGAAGAACCTGGAGCACTGACAGAGACATCTTTTGAACTTGTCTCAAACATATTGAATTTCAGAACAATGCCGATATGTAAATATTTTGGATATCAAGAGCTATAAAGTATTTCAAAAATGCACATGAGGAAGTGAAAAAATGGTACTGCCATGCAAAAAAGAAATTTTGATTTTTAAACTTAAAAACAAAGACAGCATCCAAATTCACTTTAAATGTTGTAATAAAAATGAAACCTCATTTCTTCAAATCCTGAAGTTAAAAAGTTTTTAATGAAATTCTTGTTTGGTAAATTTTTGTGGGTAAAGATTTTATGTTTCATAACCTATAATTTTTGGAGAGAGGGGGAAAAAATTTCTTTTTCAATTCTAATTTACATTGAGACTAGTTATACAGGCTGAAATGTAGGCCTTTAAATTTACATATAACTACCTGATACAATTAAAATAAATAAATAAATAAATAAACTGCATGAAATGTGAAAATAAAAAAATAATAGTCTTAAGAACACAATATAGGCCTAGTCTTTGAAAATATCTTTTACCTCAGGTTTTATAAAAAAGTTTCATTTATGATATATCAAACTTTGAATACCTATATTAGTGCTTTGTTTTTAAGTTTTTAAGCATGGAAAATTCTTGTTAGCAAAGGTAGATTTTAAAATGGCAGCAGCATTTTTTTAACTTCCTCATATGCAATTATGAAAGACTTTGCAGCCCTTGATATCCAAAAAAAAAAAAAATAGCATCTGCCTCATTTTGAAATTCAATGCACTGGAGAAAAGCTCAAGATGTACATCTGTAAGTGGTCCAAGCTCATATCGACAAAACAATTTGTGGAATTCACACTACTCAGCTGACCACTATGTCAGCTATGTGAATCAAGCTAGCTTCTATAAAGTAATCAGAGAACCACTTCCTGGGTATGTTAAGATGCCCTATAACTGAATCTTAGATATCACCAAAGAAAGAACTTCCCACAATTAATCTTGCTTTTGTTATACTTTGTGGTTTCCATTTAGAAACATTCATCCAAAGTTCAAATGCTGAAATCTTTACTCTGGCCAAAATGCCCTTGATATTTAAATCTTGATACCCCAAAAGACAAAGCTAGAATTTTGGTCTGGGCCTCCTGCTTGTGAATTTTTCAGTTTTTTAATTATGTTGAGAACATGTATTATAATATAGTTTTTTATGTATTATAATGTGGTTTATTATAATATAGTATTCTAGCTCTTGTGTTTGCAAATTTTGCATATAGCATTTTTATTCACATTTTCTACAATTGATATAAAATTTAATAATTCAGTAATCCAAGACTGAAAAATTCTTATTGACAACAACAACAGCAACATGATGTAATAATAATAATAATAATAATAATAATAATAATAATAATAATAATAATAATAATAATAATAATAATAATAATAATAATAATAATAATAACTGTACAATAAAATGCTGATTTTCACAGAATATATATATATATATATATATATATATATATATATATATATATATATATATATATATATATATATATATATATATATAAATAGATAAATATTTATACACTATATATATATATATATATATATATATATATATATATATATATATATATATATATATATATATAATGCCTTCTATTAAACTCAAATTTTGTGATTTTAATTAAACTGAACACTTTTGGACTATTTTGTTTAGCAAATTTTTACTTAAATCAAGCTTAATTTATTCTCTCAACTATTTATATTATATTTTGTGAATAGTTTTGGTTGGTATAATATTGGAAAACACTGCAACTTGAAATATCTGTTGTTCGCAAAAAAAATTTATAATTGTTTTAACTATATGATAGAAATAAATCATTTCAATCAAATTTTTTAGCATGTAAATTGAAAATAATAGGAAAAATATATTTTACAAATTTGCACTTACCATATATTCTTTTGATAAAAGTTCATTTGTTGTTACTTCATTATTTTTTTCAGGAACACATACTCTTTTTGAATTACAATATGAAGCTCGTCATCCATTGATCCATAATCAATATTGGCACTATGAAACCATGAATTGTGTTTTTCTTCTTTATTTTTCAAATATTTTTCATTATTACTCAAAAATATAGTTATAATCAATCATAGAAACTTGTAGATTGGCACATGATTCATTTTCTGCTACTTTTATTGTACCATACGAATCTTCTTCCTCCTCTTCACATATTCTGAATAGCTTTCATTCAACATGTTCAATATCATTCCAATTACAATCTGTATATGCTTTAAATTCACTATCAAAATGTTGAATAAAAATATTTGCTTTTTTAATTTAGAACAGTGTTTCTCAAAGTGGGCGATAACGCCCCCTTGTGGGTATGATTTTCGTAAGTATGCCATCCTAGTTAGGTAAAAATAAATATAAAATATAATATATATATATATATATATATATATATATATATATATATATATATATATATATATATATATATATATATATATATATATATATAGATGGTAAATATTGCATTTGATCGCAATTTAAGAAGTAAATATAAATTGATAGAATGATACAATATAATGATGCTTTATAACATCGGATTACTAACCTGATTAGTTGAACAATATTAGCAACTGAGTCTCAGCATTATCACTGTGTTCGGCGTCTCGTTCTTATATTTGTAGATGGTAAATATTGGTCGCAATTTAAGATGTAAACAAAGAAAGAACATATAATGGGAAGGCAGAAGTAATTTCTTTATCTTCCCAATATATGTTCCTTTCTTTATTTACATCTTAAATTGCGATCAACTGCAATATTTACCATCTACAAATATAAAGAACGAGGGAAAGGACAGGCAGGACACCTGGTGATGTCGCCTTGAAGGGAGCTCAGTTGCGTTTTAATACTGTTCTTGAATCCAACTTTTGGGTTGGGGATGGTCCAGTGGTAAAACATTGCTATACCAACAGCGAGGGTGTGTTCAATATCCTTGGAGAAGTATAATTTCTCACTTTCCCATTATATGTTCTTTATATATATAATATATATATATATATATATATATATATATATATATATATATATATATATATATATATATATATATATATATATATATATATATATATATATATATATATATAATGTGTGTGTTTGTGTGTGTGTGTGTGTGAGAACATAGGAAATACAGAGACAGTAAGAAGCCACATGAAGTTATCAAGATTTCCAGTCAAACACATTCATCAAACACATGCTCATGAAACATTCATAGCCAACACTGCACCTTAGGGCTTGTCAATATCCTACACAAAGCACAAGCTAATATAGCCAATATAATATATAAACCAACTACTACCAAAAGCAAACACTATATCTAAGTTAAATGCAAAAGCACAGGTATTTAATTAGAATATTGTCCATTCTAGCATGCAGTTTAACACTAATACTTTTAATAACTAGCTAAAAACCCACCAATTTGGCTTAGTCATAATACACTATATAATACCCATATCATTCATATTACCAATCCAGTAATCTTCTCCAGCATTGTCTATTTTTCATAAATAATGGGCACAAACCTTTGCACAATACACTAATACTAGCCTACATTGCTTTTATACAGCTTATTTGCAACTTCCTTGCTCTTGTAAAGAACATTGCGATTTATTATACCTACAATCTTATTACTTCTATTCTTTGTTTCCATACACTGTTTATTCACTTTCAGACTACTGTTTATAATCACATCCAAGTCTTTTTCTTGGTTCAAAGACTTAAACTATTCGGCATTCATAATATAGTTAAATCTTTTATGCAAGTAACACACACAAATAGGCTTGCACTTATCATTAAAATTCATTTGCCTTTTATCTGCCTATCCCCAAGGTTATTCAAGATCAATTTAAATCTTTGAACATACATCATTATTCTTTACAGATGCAACAACTTTGGTATATCATCTGCAAACTTAGAATCCTGAAATTTAAGTCTCTGGTCTATGTCATATATATATATATATATATATATATATATATATATATATATATATATATATATATATATATATATATATATATATATATATATATATATCATAGGGGCGTGCTAGGTGGTGAGGAGAATTGATAAATATAATAATGTATTAGAGAGTTAAATGGTGTAATAAAGGTAAAGGAAAAATAAAACATATGTTGAGATAGATGGTTTGGTCATGCAGTGATATCGACATTCGGTTGGTTGGTGGATGGCAGGTGTGTGTTGGGAACCGACTGGCTGGGAGACCCAGAAAAAAAAAAAAAAAGTGGGATTGAGTCAGTAAAGGAATGTTTGCAGGAGAAATGTGAGTTTGCAGAGGCGAGAAGAGGGGTGCATGATAGAGAGAATGGCGGGGTGTTGTAAGAGGGTATGGTTGTGGCCCACCGGGCCAGGATGAACCCAATAATGATTATTTACCAGAAGAGATCCGTCGTGGTCCCCTGAAGCTCTAGGGTTGATTTTCTGATTGCGACAAGTCTTTACTAATTAATGGTACAGAGGAAGGCTGGGCTTTCTTTTTGACTTTTGTCATATTCTCCTACTGCTTTTCTTTTCTGATGCATGTAACGCACCTTACTCTCAATCTTGGGGAGAAAAAAGGTAGATGAAATATATATATATATATATATATATATATATATATATATATATATATATATATATATATATATATATATATATATATATATATATATATATATATATATATATATATATATACTCGTATATATATATACCTATATATATATACCGTATATATATATATATATATATATATATATATATATATATATATATATATATATATATATATATATATATATATATATATATATATATATATATATATATATATATATATATGAGTGAGTGTGTGTGTATATGTAACAATAATGGCCTATGCACTGAGCCCTGTTAAGACCGCCTTTTTCACCATTACCCATGATGACTGTCAACTATTCTTCAGCCCCTCTTTAATCCATCCATGCATCACTCCACCTATAACACATTGTGATAATAGTTGCATCAGCCTTGTGTTGCTGATTATCAAAGGCTTTGCTGAAATCTAAATATATAAAATCAACTGAATTACCTTGGTCAAAGCAGTCAGTAATGTATTATATAAATTCTAAATGGATTGTTTGACACAATCTACCCTTTCTATATAACCATGCAGGGAATCATATATTATTTTTTTTATAATCCTAATGTTTAACTATATGACCTTTTAGTAACTTTTAACAACTTCAGCCAGAGATGTTAAGCTAACTGGTCAATAATTTTCAAAATTCTCTTTGGTATCTTTCTAAAAAAAATTATAAATATGCAAATCATATGTACTTTTCCAATCCCTTGGTTATCTTCAGAAATTTTACAGATCACTTAAAAACCAAATACAGTGCCTTTACAATAATACTATCACACTCCTTTAGAATCCCACCATATAGACCATCAGGACCTGCAGCTTTATCTAAATTTTATAATTTTTTAACTTCCTCCCTATAATTTTAATAGATAAACTTTGTCTCTAACATAACTAACTATAATTCTAAATAGGGATGAACAATAGTAGTATTTTTTTGTTGGCTCTATCATTTTAAAATATGACTCAGACTCCACAATTTTCAAATCACTTGGCTTTGTCTCTATACTCAGTTCAGGACCTCTTTTTTTTTTAGTATAGTAAGAATTTTCCTGCTCTGGCCCAAAAAAAAAAATCTTCTCTGACTAATTCTACCCAAAAAAAATGTACAAGAGCATTCAAGAGAGCAGTTTTTCTTCTTAAACAATGGAAAGTGAAATAAATTATAAATATAAAAATAAATTAGGTTAAGTAAGGTTATGTTAAGTTTCATTAGTTAACAAAGATTAAAACTTTTTTAAAAATATTTGAAAGTATGGTTCTTAATACTATAGTTTAAATTTGACTCTACACAGTTTTATTTGACTTTTATGAAATGAGTTCGGATCCATGGAAATCGATATGTATATGGATATGGAGGCAGATAATATATATATATATATATATATATATATATATATATATATATATATATATATATATATATATATATATATATATATATATATATATATATATATATATATATATATATATATATATATATATATATATATATATATATATATATATATATATATATATATTTTTTTTTAATACTATTATTTTTATATTATGGTTTTTGTGGGGCTTATATTTTATGTCTCTTAATTTGTAAAGTATCCTACAATGTAAAATGTCAGTTGGAGTATAAGAAAAGCCTATGAGATTATTCACAACTTTGAGAACTTGTAACTCTTTTTCCTAAAGACATCAGTCATTTTTGTGGTAATTATAGAATTTAACATTCTAAAAAAATCAATATTTTATTTAAAAATCAATCCATGTTTTGATATTTCTAAAAGCAACATTGCCAAATATTGTTAAAAAAAAATAAAATTTTACATTACAAAAATCAGCAAGGTTATGATGAGTTTGGTTAAGTAGACAAATTTATTGTGCATAATTAACAAAACTTTTCATAACCTAAACTTAATTGGTCTAAAAATGAATTTAAATTTTTTTTTTTGTAGATTGATTATTTTCGTATTAGAACTTTTGAAACAACATTTTAAAATTTTCAAAGGGGATGAATGATATGAAAAAAACGATTATCGTAAAAAAAATATCTATATTTGGTGAGAATTTGTTAAACTCAATAATTGCCATTTGTTTTCTTAAACTTCATTACCATTTATTCAGAGTCTATGCTGGGATTTTTATAAAACTGCCAGGTAAGGTGACTGACCTAAACTTTACAATTACCATTTTTAATTATCACATCACTAGGCAAATCAATCAAAACATGAACATCCTTTTTTCTGATAAGTACTTTTCCAATTCTTACTAAATGTGTTACTGTTTATTTACCTATTGTGATCCCCAGTTCTTTCATCATGGTCTTATATAAAAAACTTACTCTCTCAGTAGAGGTGAGAGACCTCAGTAAAGTAATGGTGGGTGAGCAGATAAGTGACAAATAAATTTTAATAGCAAAAATACAGTTCTTTATGCTGGTTACTTGAATGAAAGATTTAACTACAATATGAATGGGAATTGGTTTAAGTCTGTGGACCAAGAAAAAGATTCATTTGATTATTAACAGTAATCTCAAAGTAGCTAGTCAGTGTTTGGAATCAAATAATAAAGCTAATAAGATGCTTTGTATAGCTGTATAACAAATAGCAATGCCCTTTGCAAGAGCAAAGAGGTCATAAGTAAGCTGTATAATAGCTATGTTAGGCCAGTATTAGAGTATTAATGAACAGATTTGGATCCTTATTTATGAAATGAATAGATAAGCTGGAGCAACATGGATGATTTTTGTGTTTGGGTTAAGAGCTATGAGGAGAAGCTGAAGAAGTTAGGAATGTTTTATTTTAATTACTTAATCAAGTGGTTTAAACTGCTGCACAGTTTTCATAGCTATTATAAGGCTTGATAATACTTCCTTACTCTAGTGTGCAACAATATGAATTATAATTTCTATAATTTTATTACCTCTTTTTCTATATTAAACAATGCTCTGAAAATTTCAAATTGCTAAAAAGCATGTCAAAATCCTTTCATTTCCAACAGTCTCCAACCATTTCCTATATATGTCATAGTTAAAACTATTTGATTTTGCCAATGTGAAGTAATATAAACCTTTTGTTTGAAATTCATTTGCCACCTATCAACTCACTCTAACACAACCCTCAAGATTTCCAACAGAAGCAGCTAATTCAGTGTCATCAGAAACTTAGAAGCAGTATTTTTATTTCCTCATCTACATTCACTTATATTAAGAAAAGTGTACCCTACACAGAACTATAAGAAATACCACTTTTCATCAGCTCCCATGATGAATTAATAATATACCCATTAAGAAGTACATTGCCTTCTGTTAGTCAACTAATATTATATTAAGTTATAAACCACTATGTTTATTGTATTGTGATATATTTGTTGTATCAGCCTACAATGGGGTACTATATCAAATGCTTTGATGAGACCTACATAAATCAAATGAACAGGCTCTCTTTCATCAACGTAATAAGTACCGTAATATATTCAATAAATTAATTAACAGGGTCTGACAAGATCAAAATTTAATACATTATTATTATGAGTAAAAGATATTATGAGATATATAGATATATATATATATATATAAGAGAGAAGAGATATATATATATATATATGATATATATATATATATATATATATGCATATGTGTAAGTCATACTAAAATAATTTGGCTGAGTAAAAAATATAATGTTAAGAAAAAATATAATACTGCAATATTTATTATATAGAAAACTCCCTAAAGACCATACAGAATGATTAATAAACTTTAGCTCTAGGTTTTAAATTTTTTGAATTACATCAAAGGTTTTGAGTGCCACAATTTTTTAGATTCAGAAAATTATATTTTTACTCCCTAACATTAGCCATTCTTTTAAAGGCTTAATTTTTTTCTGAATTTCATTCATAATATAAGAATGAACTTGGGTGGAGCTTTAAACTGAGGTATTAAAATTTATATTTGGATAAGTTTAACATTTTCAAAATAAATTTAGATAAATTATTGGGTTTAAAAGTGCTCCACTTCATGCCAGATGACTATGCTTCTTAAATTCAAAACAATTTAGGCCTATATACAGTATACATTTTCAAACGAGGTTCTGTACTGCTCTAACCCATATCTAAAAGTTTAATATCACCAGTTTAACAATATGAACTCTTTATAGTATTATTTTTTTTTTATTAACGTGTATAACAAAATATATATATGTAGCTAAATGCATTACAGAAGAAATCCTTACAAACAGAAGATTTAAAAATGATAAAAAATATTATGATAATATACAGAGTAAGAGTGTGAACCAGTCAAATGTAGAGTTTGAAGATATTTAATAAAGATTCAAAACCTGATGAATTCATCTCAATGAATAGTAGTAGACCAGTTACATGCTGCTGTAATCAGTTAAAGAATTATTTTTTATGTTCATTATTTACTTTTTTGTTTTTATATATAACAAAACAGTATTTCCTTTTCAGTATTCATAATTGATATCTATGCTTAAGATATTTGATATTTTAACACACCCAAATATAACAGTTAGTATATGAGGTCATAACCACATAACCACTGATGTACCTATGAATATTGGGACACTTCCATATACATATGATTAGAGTAATCACAGGTTAGTAGTTGATATTCTTTCGCATTCTTGATTGTGGGGTTGTCTGCATGAAAGTAATTGTCTTCATCTCTGACCAGTTCTTTACCCAAGACTTGTATAAGAGTTATCAACTCCTATGATCTGTATGGAATTTGAATCATCTCCAACAAGATCCCTCCACGCACTACTGTTGGGGGTAAGATCTTTCTTAATTTAGTATAATAATAACTTACTTTAATTCTTTAATTAATGTAACTTTAATATTAACTTTCCAAAGCTAATGTTACCTATATTTTTATAGGGTTTTAAAATAGGTCTGATCTTCACCTAAGATACTTTTTTCTTGATCTTCACTCAAGAGTTCTTATTTTTGGTCTTGATCTTCACTCAAGACGGTCTTAATTTATGGTCGTATTTTGAGTTCCCAGATTGGCCAACACCCATCTTATATTTGGTTTGGGGTCTTCGTTATAGACCTCACCTCTCGAAAGATTCACCTTTATTTTGGACTTGTCTTAAGTCTTATCTTGAGTCTTCACCTCACAAGATTAATCATCATAGTTAAAATCTCTTAAGTCTGGATAACTTCCGAGACCCATTATTCAAGTCTGGATCACTTCCCAGACCCCTTAATAGTCTGGATAAATTCCCAGAAGCAGTAATATTAAGTCAGTTCTTCTGACCATTGTCTATAACAACGTAGTTACAATTGTGGGTTCCCACCCCGTAACCATTTTTTTTAAGGCTATCCCCCTAGTTTCCCGGATAACTAGTAAATGTATTAACATTACCTCTACTACTTTTGATAGTATATATGGATTAATAAATCTATCTTTTACTTCTTTTTCATTCTCCCTTCTTGATAAATCTGCCTAAGTGATCTATTCTTACTTGGACACAACCCAGTCAGCATTTGGAACAAACCGGTGGTCCCTTCTTCCTGTACCCTGCCAGTAGCAAGAAAGCTTAGATGGCTCTTTTAAATATCTCCTTCAGGTAGATATCACATAATTTCTTTTTAATTTTCTCACAGTTCTAACTTATTTTATATTAATTTTGATAATACTAATTACTTTTTCTTCTGGAGGTCAAGTGACCATAATTATTCATGCCCTCGTCACTTGGTCTCCACTACATAAATACCAGAAAATAAAAAGTGGCGCCCGAACAGGGACCATCTGTCTTGTTCGGTGCTCTTGCCTTGCCACTGGATTGTGATTTTAGATCACTCATTGCCAAACCTCACAAAACAGTATAATTAAAAGACATTATTCTAATAATTCTTCCCTACTGTCTTAATATCTTTTATATCTTATATCTGAGCATTCTTCCTTAAGCTTGAATGAGAGTGAAAGGAATGTATTAAAGAGCTCCTTATTTTACATGGCTTAAATTTTATATTAATGAAATTTACTGAATGAATTATTACTTTATTATAGTGATAATTGTTATTAAAACTATAAACTTAACATTTATTGTATTAAAACTAAAATGGTTGATCAAATAGACGCATCAACTGAGTCTGAGTCTCCAGAGATCCCTACCACTAATTTGATTGATTTTCCCATCCATGAGGAAACCCTTTTAGATTCAAATAGGGATTTACTCACCTTTAACCATAATTCTCAAAAACATTGTTATCCCCACAGTATCGATTCCCAAAATGGTCGTCACCCATCACAATATTCACAGAACTTACATGGTCCTAAACCATCACATCATTTTTCTTACAATGTTGAGGATTCACATCGTTCAAATCCTCCATACCTACCACATAAATCAAAGTCGTACCCACGTACTCCTAAACATGATTTCCCATTGCAACATAGAAATTCTTACTCAAGATCAAAAACAAACAGATATGTACTCAGGTCCCATCATAAAACAAAAAATCGATAAGATGGAAGAAAGCATCTTACACTTGAATTCCTTACTCAAGAATTCACATAATCTTAAAGGGGTAGACCCTGGTACATATACACTAGATAATGGTACAAATTTCTTAACTTATTTAACGGATTTTGAAGCTTACTGCCAACTTCATTATCCCACAGCCTATCACAAATGGTTAAATTTACTCGGCAGACAACTTGATGGTCACTTCCTTAATGTCTATCATCTTGTTACCAAAGATGATAGAGATTATTTCTCTGTTCGAGAGACCCTCATCCAATGGTATGAGGAGGAGGAGAGAAAAAGGAAGGAATCCTTATTTCATACATTTCAATCTGCCCGCCGTTACAAAAATGAGAGTATTCGTTTGTTTGCCTACAGACTAGAACGTCTGGCTAGTCATGCTCATCATGGTCTAGACATGAGTGGCCACGAATCTCTCCGAACTGCATTTTTATGTAGCCTTCCTTCCAAAATAGAACAAGATGTTAGAGAGTACATAAAAATGTACGAGCTCAATAAAAATTGGCGTACTCCTTGGTCAGATATCGTGGGGTATGCTGAATTCCTATACACCCATAACAAAGATTTCTCAAATTTCCCATTTACATATCCCCCGAACACAGAACATGTCGTAAAGAATATACAAAATACTAATTACCCTTCCAAGGTTTCCACTCATACAACTTCTAAAAAGTCACATTCTTCTAAGAACATAACCTATCACAACTCTTCTTTAAACAATCGCGGTGGTCGTCACCCTTTTCGCGATCTTCCTCATAAAAATTCCCCACATGAAAATAATCGAGCTTTTACTCCTAAAAGACCTAACCTAGATTCTGTTGACCGTAAGACCCTTGTCTGTGATTTTTGCCATAAAATCGGTCATCAGATGCGTGAATGCTACAAATATCTGGAAATTTGTAGTTACTGCAAAAAGAAAGGTCACGTTATAGCTGATTGCAGAACACGTAAATCTGTTCCAACATCTCTCCCACAGAAAGTCCGCAAGGCTGTTTGTCCCTTTTGCGGAGGTCCTCACCCGGGGATGAAGTGTCTTCAGCACCCTCCATCTCAACAAACGCCGCCAAACTCTCCGAACACTCATACTTCTAAGTTTTCCACTACTTCTAATTCTTCCACTTCCACTGAACATACTACTAAGAATGTATATTACGGAAAATCTCTTCCCAAAATGGAACAAAGTACACGTCCACGGAACGAATGTCCGTTGTCCCCTAGTCATTCACATTCTCAGGATACTAATTCCGACTTGCCTAAACAGTATTTACCTAATACTAATGTACCTAACCCTTGTGTACCTAACACTAATTTACCTAACCAAGGTTTACCTACTACTAATTTACCTGACTCTTGTTTACCTAATACTAATTTACCTAACTCTTGTACACCTAATCCTAATGTATCTAACCTTTGGTTACCAAAACCATATAGTCCTTCTTTACCAAAGTTAAATGCACCAGTTGTAAGTAATCCACCTGTGGAAGAAAAGCCAAACACAGATTTCTCATTCTGTTTTCCATTCATGAACATGGATTCACTTACAATTCACAACCCAAAGAAACGTCTTCTTCCTTAATTTCTGACTACAGAAACACTGAATCACACAAAGCACTTCCTGTAACTTTACATGAAACTACTAAAGAATTACACAGTCATGTACGCACTGTAGCTGTCAATTGTACACGTTTCACCACCAATCAGTTAACAATATCCGTAGCTTTTGGAAAAAATAGCCTTCAATTCAAAAATTGTATTGTTGACACTGGTGCCAGTATTAGCTTAATTAGCTATGAGGCCATTCCTCAACAACTGAAACACCTTATAAAACCTTCTAAGGACATTGGAATAAATGCCATCAGTGGCTTAACACATGAACACACTGTCCCTGTAGATTCATACATAGATATTCCATTACACTTCTTTGATAGTACTTATTC
>JABUQX010147128.1:0-5000 GCA_015478945.1 Trachelipus rathkii
TACATCATCTGATACTCTACCATTCAAAAAGATATTCCTACCACACAGAAACATAGAAAAAAACTGCACTCAATGCATATATACAATCCCATGCAAAAATTGTGATTTGGTTTACGTTGGTGAAACTAATGATTTTGATAGAAGAACTAAGCAACATCGTAGTGACTTGGCAGAAGGCAATAGAAATTCGGCTCTCACTGCCCATAGAACATCTGCAAATCATAGTATCGACATAGAAAGAACAACACCATTAATATATATAAAAGACCAACAAAAAAGAAGATTAGTCGAGTCCTACTGTATAAAAAATACAAAAAATTACAACAAACAGGAAGGCGAAGTAAAATTAGACTATATCCAAAATGCATTAATGAGTATGACAAAATACTATAAAAAACTGAACAGAGTAATAACCAACCAAAATTAAATTTCTGGAAAATTAACATCAAAGAATTCTCAGACTCGACAAAGAGATCATACTTTACTTGAAGAAGGTTCCATTAACAAATCGGGAACGAAAGCTCGTATTATTAATTATGTTTTAATTTGGTTTTAATATGTGTAATTTTCAATAAAAATATAAACTATCTCGTGTGTTGATAAACTAAAGGGCAAATTGTATAAATATATATATATATATATATCCTGAAATCGACTTGTCATCGCGTGCTTGACCTATACATATATATATATATATATATATATATATATATATATATATATATATATATATATATCTTCCAAGACTGGGAGTAAGGTGCGTACATGAACATGCACTGGAAAAAGAAAAGTAGTAGAAGAACATGACGCAAGGGTCGAAAAAGAAAGCCAGCCTTACCGTCTCTATATACCCTTTGGTGAACTCTCTGCAATATGAAAATTCCACTCTAGACACGGGACACGACGGTGGACCCTCACTATGGCATTTCGTCAATGTAGGGTTCATCCAGCGGTGGTTACAACCATATTCCTCACGAAAACCGCCATTCAATCTATTATGCACAACTCTTCTCGCCACTCTGCTGGCTCTGTTCCTCTCACCAGGCATTCAGCTACTAATAATCCACTTTCTTCCAGTCTCTCAGACTGTGTCGATTCCCAGCACTAACACTATCGATCCCATAACCAACCGATATAGCTATCATCAATCAGCACCCACATGGCCAAACCATCTCAATGTACTTTCATTTATTCTCCCATTACTCCTTTCTCTTCACACCACACAATAATATTGCCTTCGTCAGCTATTTTTGTAATTCTTCTCACACACCTAACACATCCTAAGATTGTCCATCTGAACACATTTTACTTTAGATTTATACCTCTTATTCCAGACCATAGTTTCATTACTATACATCAACACAGGTAATAATATACCCTCATGTATGACCCTTACTCAATACCAGTCCTTACAATCCACCAAGGGGATTTAACTGCTCAGCCACCTTTTCTACCATTCACAGC
The DNA here is from genome assembly GCA_015478945.1 of Trachelipus rathkii. Taxonomy (NCBI): domain Eukaryota; kingdom Metazoa; phylum Arthropoda; class Malacostraca; order Isopoda; family Trachelipodidae; genus Trachelipus; species Trachelipus rathkii. The sequence goes on from JABUQX010147128.1 coordinate 1,465, forward strand.
ACTCTACTACACTCGCCATCATCAGTTCAGCACTAAATCCAACATACATCCCAAGTATTTAAACTCTTACTAGTTCAGTTGCTCACCATTCAGCATAACTTCACACCTAGGACTGCCCTCACTCACAACCATAACCTACTCTTCTATGTTTATTTTCAAATCCCTCCTTTTACACGCAGTAATTCCTCACCAATCCTCTCAAACTCTTTTCAGATTCGCCACAAAAACAAATCATCCGCATTGTATATATATATATATATATATATAAATATATATATATATATATATATATATATATATAAATATACTCAAATAAATTAACATATATATATTTAAATATATAAATATATATATATATATATATATATATATATATATATATATATATATATATATATATATATATATATATATATATATATATATATATATATAAAAATATATATATATATATATATATATATATATATATAATATATATATATATATATATATATATATATATATATATATATATATATATATATATATATATATATATATATATATATATATATATATATATATATATATATATATATATAATATATATATATATATATATATATATATATATATATAAACTAATATATATAATATATATATATATATATATGCTATATATAAAAAAATATATATATCATATATATAAATATATATATATATATATATATATATATATATATATATATATATATATATATATATATATATATATATATATATATATATATATATATATACATATATATGTATATAGTATATTTCTACTCTCCATCCCAAAAGATTCAAATACTTAGAAAATTTTCTGTCTCTCTTCCACTTGGTTCTTTTTCTTTTTTTTCTTTCTTCTTCTTCTTCTTCTTCTTCTTCTTCTTCTTCTTCTTCTTCTTCTTCTTCTTCTTCTTCTTCCTCTTCTTCCTCCTCTGTTTTCACCGCTTAGAGCGTATACGCTCTAAAACGGTGAGTTCATAGATCACACTGAATAGCAGAAATAATCCAGAAAAGCCAAATTTCACTTTTGCAGCAACTATGGTGCTGGCTACTTAGAAACAGATCTGTTTTAAGAGAGCAAACTCATATGTTACATTTAATAAGTAAAATAATACTAATGCTAAAACATGTAACAACTAGGATATTAAAATACATAAAGAGATCTGTTCTAGGACAGTAGACACATCCAACACAATAAATAAGTTATAGACATAAAAGTAACAAATTTTTAACAGACTTGCCTTGAATGGACTGTAAAGTCTTTGCTAGTTGGTGTTCTGTAGTTTTGTAGTCCTCCTCCTCCTCCTCCTCCTCCTCCTCCTCCCTCCTCTCCTCCTCATCATATATCATCATCATCATCATCATCATCATCATCATCATCGTGGTCGTCATTATCATCATCATCATTATCATCATCATCCTCATCCTCATCATCATCATCATCATCATCATCATCATCATCATCATCATCATCATCATCATCATCATCATCATCATCATCATCATCATCATCATCATCATCATCATTATTGTACATTCAATTGTACATTTAGTTGTAATGACGTAAGCAAAAAGTACAGCAGGTATTTTCAAAGATATGTTTATAATTGGGAACAAGTTTTTGGCGAATTCGTCTAATCCGGCGAGGGCACTTATGGGTTTTTCTTGAGATCATTTCCATTTTTGTCTTCATAATTCCCACTCTCCAAGAAAGACTTCATCGTAAGAGCCAATCACGTTGTCTCTGTAAAATTAGAATGATGATTGAATTTTGTTAAATGACGTCACAGTTAGCTGGAATAAGGTATTGAAGAGTGATACGGTGTCCTGGTGAGATAAAAACCTTTCATATAGGGAAGAAATCATATCGTCTAAACATAGTATAAAAACTGTTAGTCGATAGTACGTCTCTTGGTCTGTAATGATAGATTAGGTCGATGCTTCTGGAGACCAACTGTTCTTTGTACTGTTATTCTGATATTTATACTAGCTGCCAGTTCCAGCAAAGGTTTGAACATTTAGTTAAATTCAGAATCAACATTTTCTCTTAAATGATGAATAGTTTTTCTTGCAATGCTTGCTTGTTCAATTGCACTATACATATATCGATGCTTTTAATTTGAAGATATTTTGAAAGATTGTAGGTCAATCCCAACAATTTTGAAGTTACAACCAGAGCTGGAATGAATGATGGCGTTCCTATGCTATTTAAAATTAATAATGCTCTTTTTGAATGTTCACCTGGCAATTGACTGACATGCTCCAGAGCTGTTACTATTGGTATAAACATTTCTTTAAAAAGTAGCACAGCTTCATGCCTATCGCACCATCTTGTTCCACAGAGCATTTTCATTCTCGTATTCTCATAATATTGTTTCAATTCTTTAAATTTTTGCTCTTAAACGAAGGCACGCTCGAAAAAATACGTATGTCTCTGATGTTTGATGTAACATACATACATTATGCAAGTCAAAAGCAAGTTTTGGATTCAAGCGCCACACTACTCTGGCTCAGCTCACATTCAGTTGTCGACTCCTTCTCGGATTCTTAAACGGTTGGTTTCCATATTCCTTCCTCAGCTTTGCACTCTGTACTTTATTTCTTCAGAGAACCCCACCCATGGGATCTCAGATACCCCGTAGGAACTTGAAACCCTCAAAATCAAGTTCTATGTAATTATTTCAAGATTCAAATCCGACTCGGGCTCCGGCTCCGGCTCGGGCTCCCGCTCCGACTTCGGCTCGGCTCCGGTTCTGGAGGCTTAGTGATCCGTATCATGATTCTACTCAGGATTCGATTCCTTTTCTGACTCCGATTCTTTCGCAGAAGCATGTCGGCTGCTCATTTTCCATCTAACTATACCCATAAAATAATAAAAAACTTCATATTGGGGGTTAAACCGACTAAGTTCAGGTTCAAAAACTCAGAGACCAGTCCTCCAGTGAAAATTTGTGAAGATTTCAAATGGACAGGACAAATAATAAAAAAGATATAGCGGTTTTTCATTTATGAAATGGTAAAAAGTAATTTTTGCATTTTCTTTAGTTTTCATATGAGTGGACCAACTGAACCGTGTAGACTAGCACCAATATATTTTAGATTCAACGCAAACTACATAGAAAAATCTTATATACAGGTCAATAGAAATGTTGTTCCCCAGTATAATATTAATAATAATATTAATAATAATGAAAATAATAACACTTCAGGACAAATTTTTTATTGACTTGTATTTAAGACTTATTTCTTATGTAGTTTTTTGCGCTGAATCCAAAAAATATATTGGTGTTTGTCTATAGGGTTCAGTTTTGCCGCCATTCACTTGAAAACTAAAAAAAAATGTAATTTTTTTTAACCCTTTCTTAAATGAAAAACCGCTTTATCTTTTTTATTATTCCTCCTACCAATTTGAAATTTTCACATTATATATATTTGGGTAAGATACATATTTTATTTATATTATCTCTTTGTATTATCTAACCGTTTTGTCACTGTACACAGGA